>APFE030007054.1:0-74076 GCA_000404065.3 Pinus taeda | reverse complement strand
GATATGATAGAAGACAAAAAGGTGTTGCTGGTAAAGGTGGACACTTTGAAGAATATTGCAGATGCATTAACAAAATCTGTGAGCTCTGAGAAGTTCTTTTGGTGTAGAGAGACAATGGGAGTTTCAGGGCTAGAAAAATGACTAAGCTCTCTTGTGGCCCCCTATGGAAAGAAAACAACAAGTGGGAGAATGTTGGGTTGTGTTATATTCTTTCCACGACTAGCCCACGTAGTTAATCGGGGGGTTAGAGGGGGGGAAATGCCCCCAGTCGTTGTGCCGATTGTGTAGCGGGGGGGGCACAGGGGGTTTGGGGTGTACCCATAACCCCACTTTATGGGGTCTGAGGCAGCGCCCTGAAAATTTTTGATTTTGGACCCTATGTTAGGTTGGGCGGACTCAGCTATGGTTTTGTGCATGATTTTTGCACATGTTTTTTGGACGCGATGGTTTTCGATCCATGGTTTTGGGACGCAATGGTTTTCGGTCCATGGTATTGGATGCTTCGGCATGTATACATATTATTGATAAGTCATGGTATTGGCCAATATTATTGATAAGTCATGGTATTGGCCCATGGTATTATAACAAAAGCTATTTTACAAGTTAATAATATCCATGGTAAAATGGGGTGAATATCCATGGTTAAAAATGTCGTTATATTGTATGTTTATAGTAAGTATTAAGTTTTAATTTAAAAAATCTTTCTCAGTGCAAGATTGCAAGCTTTTGTGTTTCATGATTTATAAAAATCCTTTTTTGGATAGATCACATAGAAGTGTTTGGAACCACATGTGGTTCATCATCAGGATTAAGATTGTTAATCTAATCTAAGTGAGCTATTAAATACAATAAAGATACGATTATTAAATCCTACAAAAAGAAAATAAATAATTAAAATGAAAATAAAAATTAAAGAATTCATTTTTTATTGAAATAACCAAAAGAAATAAAAATAAAACTTTACATCAACCAACATTAATATGTATATATCAAACGAAAAAACAAATTAATAAATAAATAAATAAATAAATAAATAATAAATATTTTATATATATTATATATATATATATATATAATATTATATATATATATATATATTATAATATATATTGGATATCATCCATCTATTAAAAAAGGAGAACATAAATGTGTGATGGTTAGAGAGCTTGTTGAATCCAAACATAGCAATGAGAGGATCCGTTCATAAACACAACACAGTGCTTATCAAAAGAAGATTTAGGAATTATAGTCCATTTAATACAGTCGCATATCGCTTGGTATCTGGAGGGACCCTTTCCTTATCAACCGAATGACCTTTCATTCCTTAAAAAAAAAAATTTCCTTCCTCCTCATGCGGAGCTTTTCTGGATAGCAAGTCGACTTCCTATAATCATAAATCAAGAAATATTTATGGTATTCACTGAATAAATCAATTTATATGTAAGTATTAATATATGTAAATTGTAAAATATCAATTATATATATATATATATATTATATATATATATATATATAAAGAAAGAAAGAGTAAGTTGTAAAAATTATCAAATTTTATGAAAGAGAAATCAGAACAAATGAAAAATTATAATAAACTCGTGCAAAAGCATTTCCGCAGGCTTAAACTGGGCATTGCACAGCCACCGTTAGATATAGCCGATCAACTGCCCAGATCTAGGTAGTTAATCTCATATCGCATATCGGCCAAGTACAGTGGGCAGGCTTAAAGCGGGCACATGACACCGCCGATCAGCGATTGCCGATGATTGGATCGGCGGGTTGCATCGGCGGAAACCAAAGGGGCGGGGTTTTAACATATGCACACGGTAGCGCCGATAGCGATGAAACCCGGACCCGATGGGTTCCCGAAATGAAATTTCTTAAATATTTGAAATCCGGAGGGAGTCCATTTTCATGAATTTCCCATGTTTTTCAAGTATAAACAAAATACAAAGGGAATAAAGGGACCATGCTGAGTGCGACATGCGACAGCGACCCAAGGGCGGACCCGATAAAGGAATTAATCATGTTTCTGGACTTTTTGAAGTCTGAAAGAAGCAGTGATGGGCGGGGATGAGCAGTGTTGCAGTGTTCCACTATTTATAACCAAAACAGTCATGGTTTGTCGTTTAAAGGGAAACACAAAGGCTCGAAGACCTATTCCGCCATATAACAGTGCCCAGGATACAGTTTGCCAGAAGACAGAGACAGAAGGTGGCCAGTATTCAGCATTCTGCGTAGTTAATTTTAAACCACCGCATTCAACAAATAGGATGGCCAAGAAGGGAAAGGACATGCCTTGAGCAAATCACAAGTATTTATTAGTTATGGGGCTTGTTTCATATTACACTCCACCTGTTCAGGAAGTACAGCAGAACATCCAAGAAGGTCAAATTCATCCACAGACACAGTTATATTGCAGCAGAGACCCATATTAGACAGTTAAAGCAGTTGGTGGTCAATTATGACCCCTCCATGCCTAGAATAGCAAAATATATTTGTAATGAAACTCTATATATACCCAGAAACAAGATGTAATCGGGGTTGATGGTTGTTGTTTTGATGTAAGGTTCAACTTTTGGAGACTGTAACTACTTTGATACTTGCAGCGTCTGGTCTTCATTTTCAGCAAATACAAGCTTCTTCTGTTGTTAATTTCTCACTTTCCATTTCTACTATGTTCTAGGTTGTGCCTGTTATGCATTTGTTCATGTGCTCTTGATATTTAGGATTAGAGGGGTTGTCATCCCACCTCTGTGTTGAAGTCTAGTATGTATCATTGAATGTGTTATGCAGGTTTCTGTTTACTTAGTGCCAGAGAGCTATCATCCTGTCTGTGCATTAGGGAATAGATTTGTAGACCTCTTTACTGGTTGCAACCAGCCATCACATGGTCTTGTGCATCTACTGGTGTGGTCAGTATTCTCCCTGTTCACCTAATCCTCAAACTGTGAGTAATTGGTGGTCTAAAGCCTTGTAGTCTGGGGGTGTTCACCCATGTCTGGAGTTAAGCATAATAGAAGTGGTTATCTGGCTTGAACAAGAATCATTCCTTCCATTCATCCATTTCCAACATCATGTTGAGTTTGTAATGTTCCTGAGCATCTCTGAGATACAACCTAGGATAGTTTCTTGGGGTGATAACATTAATTGGCATTGTTGTCGGGGAACGAAGATCGGAGCTCAACTTCCTTTGGAGGTGACATTGTTCCAGATTTTGATGATAGACAAAGTCTAGGCACATTTCAAGTTGTAATCATCTATTTGGCGACTCCACTGGAGGAAGACCAACCTTTGGCGACTCCACATTATAGTCCTGGCTCAGTTTGTGAGGCATACTCGAAGAAATCCTCAGAAATCACCAGCTGAACCAGTGCATGACCCTGAGAAGATTGTTAACCCAAAGAAAACATCATAGAAAGGAGCATCAGGATCAGGTAGGCCCAAGAAATCTTATTTGTCTCTGCATGAGAAGTTTTTAGTTGAAGATACATAGTTTGAGAAGCTAGAACCTAGTATTGCTGGTGAAGAACTAGCCGCAGAGATTCATAAAGCTCCTTATTCGTTTAGTTCCCCTTTGGATCTCAGTCCAAAGAAAGTATCCCATACAGTCCATAACCTCCCCTTGTCTCTGTCATCCATTGCATCGCTTCATACCGCTCAATCTACCAGTATCCTTCCACATACCCCAGTCATGGCAAGCCAGCAAGCACCCACGAAGATAGAAAGAATTGTTGCTGCTAGGTATGGACCTTTGGTCTTGCCTGTTCCTTTGAATCCCATGCCTACAAGAGAATATCAGAAATACATGCCTAAGTTTACTGGTACAGAGCGAGTAACAACAAAAGAACATCTCGAATCCTTCTATAGTTATGCTGATAATTTAGACATCAAAGAAAATGATGTATGGATGAGAGTTTTTGTCCAGAGCCTTGATGGAGAGGCCAAAAAGTGGTTCAGAGAATTTCCCCCTGGATCTATTGCTGATGTTGAAGCCTTAGATGAAGCATTTTTGAAGCACTGGGGAGATAAAAAGGACTTGCTATATTACCATACTGAGTTTGGTAACCTCGAGAGGGAAAATGAGGAATCATTGCCTAATTTTAATAAAGGATTCAATCGTATGTATGGTAAGATACCAGCTGAAGTAAAGCCTACCCCCACCTCTGCCAAACTTGCCTATGCGAGTGTTTTTGACTCTGATTTCTGTTTGTTGCTCAGAGAATAAGATGTGCTACTCTTGCTGACATGCAGGATGCAGCCCTAGAAGTAGAATCTAATATTATGGCTGCAGAAAAACTCAGAAGTCATGTTGACAAAAGGAGGAAGAGAGGTGAGGCTTCTTCTTCCTCTACCTCACCTTCTGATAAAAAATTAGATAAAATAACTAGGATGATCGAGTCATTGGCTGCTAAAATATCTAAGCTGGAGGATGAGCAGAATTATGGAAAGACAAGGCATCAAAACACATTTGCTCCAAGAAATCCAAATCCATTTAGAAGAGAAAATGAACAGCTACAAATCAGTCAGAGGGGTAAAGAACCAAATGAAGGTCAAAGAGTTAAAACTCCTTTCCAAAATGTAGTCATGGAGGAGGAACAGATTGAAGAAGAGGATGAAATTCATTGTATGGAGGATAAAGGCAGTGTTCCCTTTTTTACTTTGGCTGCATACGAAGAATCTTTTCTGCAGGAACAAGACAGTCAAAGGTGGGACAGAGAGGTTGTTCTGCAGACTGGTGAGCAATGGAGATATAATCTGAGGTCAAATGCAAATAATGTCAATGAGAATCCCGCCCAAAGAGTTGTCGTCCAAACAGAGTCACGGAATACTAGACAGAAAGGGCCAGCAGCTGATCCAGTCATCCTCAAAGCTCCAGCTCAAGAGGTAAGAGGTCCTGACAAGTCACCTTCCCCTTTCAGCCTTGAAGCAGAATTCTAGAAGTTAAAAATATCTGTGCCTCTGTTAGAACTTGTAAAGAGTGAAGTGTTTAGAAAGCCTATCATTGAAGCTCTTGAGATGAAAGACAAACAAACCTCCACTGACTCTGTCAATTTGCAAGATGATAAGCCTGCAGTTTTGCTTAGCCCAATGACTGAGCCAGCTGACAATAATTCTCCATCATTTTATGTCTCCTTAACCATTCATGACAAAATCCTCCACAACTGCCTGCTAGATACAGGGGCTAGCCACAATCTGATGCCTAAAGCTGTCATGGAAGAGTTAGGCCTTGACATCACCAGACCATATCATGATTTATTCTCTTTGATTCAAGAAAAGTGAAATGTCTGGGGTTGATTAAAGATTTAGCCATTACCTTAACTCAGTTGCCCCTAAAGAGTATAATGATGGATATTGTGGTAGTAGATGTCCCTCCCAAATTTGGCATGTTGTTGTCAAGAGGATGGATTAAGAGACTAGGTGGGACATTGCAGGATGACCTATCTTATGCCAATGTCCCAGTTTTTGGAGGAGAAAGCAGGAGATTATACAGAGAAGCACAGTTAGCACATATCATCAGTGATGAGAAGAATCCTTCTAATCATCCTATTTATGCTGTGGACACTGATTTTGGAGCATGTATTCTCCAAATAGAAGAATCTCATAAGGCCTCAATGCAGCTCAGGAAACAAATAGTTTAGGCCGAGGAAGAGCAAGGAAATCAGGTTTAGGAAATGTTCTTTGATGGAGCATGTTCCAGGGAGACTGCAAGAGCAGGGGTGGTGCTGATATCTCCACAACAAGAAAGCACACATCTGCCTTTCAAGTTGCCTTTTCAAGTCACCAACAATATAACAGAGTATGAGGCTCTAATATTGGGCCTTAACGCAGCAAAAGACAGAGGAATCAGAAGCATAAAAGTTTTTGGAGATGTTGATCTAATCATTTAGCAAGTAAACAAAACATTTCAAACAAAGCACCCAAGGCTAAAAGCATACAGAGATGAGGTATGGAGACTCAAAGATTCTTTTGATAATTTATGTATTTCATATATCCCTAGAGCCGAAAATCATCTTGTTTATTCCCTTCCTGTGTCTGCTAGCATGTTTATCCCTCCCATGCCTCCCATACTAGTTTACGAAGTCCAAATGAAATATAGACCATCCCTGCCTGATAACGTCCACCATTGGAAAGTTTTTGAGGATGATGATGAATTGAATAGGTTCTTGCAAGTCATTGATGAATTTTCTGAAATGAAAATTGACCAAGAAAATGAAGCCTTGGAAGAAAGCCCCCAATTCCAGCTTAGAAATAAAATTGGCAAAGATAGTATTGTCCAGCTTCCCAGCAATCATATTCCTAAGGGTTTAATTCCTCTAGAAAGACTGTTTGACCAGAATGACGTGCCCCATAAAGCTACCCAAAATGAAGATTAGTCTGCACTCTGTAAGCATGATATAGGGAGTCCAGGTCAGCCTAGATACATAAATCTTTCTTCTCATCTATCTGTTGACCAAAGTACTAAATACTGCAAATTAATGAAGCAATTTGCTGATGTCTTCGCCTGGGAATATAGTGACCTGAAAACATATGATAAAAAGATCATCCGGCATAAAATCCCTTTGGAGAAAGACACCATACCTTTCAAACAGAAGCTGAGACCAATAAATCCTATGCTCCGCCCTCTAATTGAAAAAGAAATTAAAAAGTTGATGGATGCCAAGATCATAGTCCCTCTCACATATTCAAAATGGGTAGCCAACTTGGTTGTGGTGAGGAAGAAAAGTGGAGAAATCAGACTGTGTGTTGATTTCAGAAACTTAAACAAGTGCTCAAAGAAAGACAATTATCCCATACCCAAGATGGAGCATTTGCTGCAAAAAGTCTCAGGAGCCAAAGTGATGTCTTTCCTGGATGGATTTTCAGGGTATAATCAAGTTGTTGTGCATCCAGATGATCAAGAGAAGACTGCATTCACCACTCCTTGGGGCACTTTTATGTATTCTAAGATGCCTTTTGGATTGATGAATGTTGGAGCTACCTTTCAGAGAGTTATGGATATAGCATTTGTGGGAGAGAAGGATAAATTTGTCCTTATCTACCTTGATGATATAACAGTATACTCCAGCAGCCATCAAGACCATTTGCAACATTTGAGGAAAGTGTTCCTGAAGTGCAAAAGGTTTGGGATTTCGATCAATCCTAAAAAGTTGCATTTTGCACTAGAAGAAGGCAAGTTGTTGGGACATGTTGTTTCTGTTGAAGGTGTCCGAATTGACCCAGAAAGAGTAAAAGCAGTACAGACCCTGTCTGTCCCGAGATCAAAGAAGGACATTCAGTCCTTTCTGGGCAAGATTAATTTTGTGAGGAGGTTTATCCCAAATTTTGCTAAGCATGTGAAGCATATTACCTCCATTTTGAAGAAGGGGTCAAAAATCAAATGGACTGATGCAGCTAGAAAATCCTTTGATTCCATTAAAAAAGCTATTATGGAGGCTCCCACTTTAATCAGTCCAAATTACAACAAGGAGTTCCATATTTTTTTTCTTTTGCCTCTAATGACACCATTGCAGCAGTTTTATTACAAGCAGACGAAGAAGGCTCAGAGCATCCAGTGGCATTCTTCAGCAAAACCTTAAGGGATGCTGAGATGAGGTATGATATTATTGAGAAACAAGTGTATGCTCTTATCAAGTCTTTGAAAGCTTTTAGAGTTTATATTTTGTATTCCAAGATAATTGCATATGTGCCCTCTGCTGCAATAAAAGATGTCTTAACGCAACCTGATGCTAATGGAAGAAGGGCTAAATGGATTGCAAAGATCATTGAATTTAATATAGAATTGAAGCCCACCAAACTTGTCAGAGGTCAGGGTCTTGCCAGATTGTTAGCTGAAGAAAATTGCAGAACATTGGATATAAATCTCATAAACATAGAAGCAGAAAGGGGTCAAACAGAAGAAGAGGAAGCAGCTGAACCAGGGGAAAAGCAGTCATTGGTAGAAAATATTGCTTCTTGTGATTGTTATTCTGCAATAGCCAATTTCTTGTTGAAATTAGAAATCCCTCCAGGCTTAGGCACAAGTCAAGCCAGAACAATTAAACTCATGGCATCAAAATATTGTATTAATGGAAATCTTCTCTATTGGAGGGATCCATTTAGAGTGCTTTTGAGGTATCTGGACAAAGAATAGTCAATGGAAGCGATGCAACAGTTTCATTCTAGCATGTGTGGAGGACACAATTATTGGAAAACCACTGCCCATAAGATCCTCAGAGCTGGGTACTATTGGCCCACCTTATTTTCTAATGTCTTTTCATTTGTTAAATCTTGTGACAGGTGCCAAAGGTTTGAAGGAAAACAACAGTTGAATTCCTTGCCCTTAAAACCAATACATGCAAAAGGACCTTTTCAGCAGTGGGGCTTGGATTTCATTGGAGAGATCAATCCACATTCCAGTGGTCAATACAGGTGGATCCTAGTAGCCACTGACTATTTTACTAAGTGGATTGAAGCAATCCTTACCAGAAAGGCTGATCATAATGTGGTCATGAAGATTTTAATTGAAAATATCTTTACCAGATTTGGTTGTCCACATAAATTAGTCACAGATAATGCAACAGCCTTCATGGCAAAAGAATTGGTAGACATGTGCAATTCAATGGGCATTAAACTAGTCCATTCCACCTCATATTACCCTCAAGGCAATGGTCTAGCAGAATCCTCTAACAAAAGCCTGATAAGGATAATCAAAAAGCTGTTGGAGGACAACAAAAAGAATTGGGATTCCAAGCTCAAGTATGCATTGTGGGCTGAGAGAGTGACCATTAAGAGATCCACAAGGATTCTCCATTCAAGCTGGTGTATGGCACTGAGGTTGTATTCCCAATTCAGTTAATTCTCCCTATGGCAAAATTCCTACAACAAGAACAGAATGAGGAAGAAGACATGGCGGAAAGGATCACTAATTTGGCAGAGGTACATCAAATCAGAGAACAGCTGGTTGAAAAGGCTGCAGCATATCAGAAAAAGATCAAAGAATATTTTGACAAAGGGACAAAAGAAGATAATTTTCAAGTTGGAGACTTGGTTCTGAAGTGGGATGCACTAAAGGAAAAGAAAGGCAATCATGGGAAGTTTGATGCTTTCTGGACAGGGCCTTTTATCATCTCTCAGATTCAAGGGAACAACACCTTCATATTGAAAAGTATGGGAGGAGAGGCAGTTTTTGATGGCCCAGTTAATGGGCGTTTTCTGAAAATTTATGTTGTTTAAGGTCTTTTGGCCTTAAAGTTGTAAATATTTTGTTTTATCAGTTTAGTGTAAGCAAAGTAGACTCAATGCCCAATGGAACACTAGTAAATTTTGCTAATTTGTTTTACACAGGAAAGGCATTGATCTGCAAGTTCTTGAGACCTCACAGGGAGGATCTCATCCCCAAAAGGAGCCAGTGTTAGCTCTGCTATATAATCCAACATTTGAGGATCAAATACAGTCCTGATCGGGTTGTTTGCACGCAGAAGGATGCCCAAAAATGGATCCAAAAGTGCCCCAAAAGCCTTCAAAATCCTCTTAAGGATCATTCAAAGTCAAAACCATCACAAGAGGAGAGCCCTTGGAAGGGCGGAAATACACTATCGGGAGGCTCAAAACACTCTAAAATCATGCAAAAGCATTTCTGCAGGCTTAAACTGAGCATTGCACAACCGCCGTTAGATCTAGTCGATCAACGGCCCAGATCTAGGCAGTTAATAGCATATCACATATCGGCCAAGCAGAGTGGGCAGGCTTAAAGCGGGCACATGACACCACCGATCAGCGATTGCCGATGATCGGATCGGCGGGTCGCATCGGCGGAAACCAAAGGGGCGGGGTTTTAACATATGCACACGGTAGCGCTGATAGCGATGAAACCCGGACCCGATGGATTCCTAGAATGAAATTGCTTAAATATTTGAAATCCGGAGGGAGGCCGTTTTCATGAATTTCCCGTGTTTTTCAAGTATAAAAAAAATACAAAGGGAATAAAGGGACCATGCCGAGTGCGACATGCGACAGTGACCCAAAGGCGGACCCGATAAAGGAGTTAATCATGTTTCTAGACTTTTTGAAGTATGAAAGAAGCAGTAATGGGCGGGAATGAGCAATGTTGCAGCGTTCCACTATTTATAACCAAAACAGTCACGGTTTACCGTTTAAAGGGAAACAAAAAGGCCCAAAGACCTATTCCGCCATGTAACAACGCCCAGGATACAATTTTCCGAGAGACAGAGACAGAAGGTGGCCAGTATTCAGCATTCTGCGTAGTTAATTTTCAACCACCACATTCAACAAATAGGATGGCTGAGAAGGGAAAGGACATGCCTCGAGTAGATCACAAGCATTTATTAGTTATGGGGCTTGTTTCACATTACACTCCACTTGTTCATGAAGTACAACAGAACATCCGAGAAGGTCAAATTCATCCGCAGACATAGTCAGATTGTAGCAGAGACCCATATTAGACAGTTAAAGCGGTTGGTGGTCAATTATGACCCCTCCATGCCTAGAATAGCAAAATAGCTTTGTAATGAAACTCTATATATACCCAGAAACAATATGTAATCGGGGTTGATGGTTGTTGTTTTGATGTAAGGTTCAACTTTTGGAGACTGTAACTACTTTGATACTTGCAGCGTCTGGTCTTCATTTTCAGCTAATACAAGCTTCTTTTATTGTTAATTGCTCACTTTCCATTTCTACTATGTTCTAGGTTGCGCCTGTTATGCATTTGTTCATGTGCTCTTGATATTTAGCATTAGAGGGGTTGTCATCCCACCTCTATGTTGAATTCTAGTATGTATCATTGAATGTGTTATGTAGGTTTCTGTTTACCTAGTGCCAGAGAGCTGTCATCCTGTCTGTGCATTAGGGAATAGATTTGCAGACCTCTTTACTGGTTGCAGCCGGCCATCACATGGTCTTGTGCATCTGCTGGTGTGGTCAGTATTCTCCATGTTCACCTAATCCTCAAACTGTGAGTAATTGGTGTCTAAAGCCTTAGTCGGGGGTGGTTCACCCATGTCTAGCAGTTAAGCATAGTAGAAGTGGTTATCTGGCTTGAACAAGCATCATTCCTTCCATTCATCCATTTCCAACATCATGTTGAGTTTGTAATTTTCCCGAGCATCTCCGAGATACAACCTAAGAGAGTTTCTTGGGGTGATAACAGTAACTGCTGCACTTCAGATAACTGAATATTCTCTCATAAATAACTCATGCATGTCAGTTCAGACAGAGACCGAGTTGAGATTAGAGGAAGGGACAATGTACTATTAGTTGGAGCATTTTTCCTATAAAGGAAACTCATCCATGCAAAAGGAATTATCTCCTTTAGGTTTGTGCAGTTATTTCTCAGCCAAGTGAGTAGTGTGAGGTGGGAATTCACACAAGTGGAAGCACTGAACCCCAGCAAAAACTGGGCAAGGAAATAGGAGGCTTGGAGGGAAGAGAAGAAGGTTTAGAGAAGCCTTTCACTGTTTATGAGCAGCATTTTTTTATTGCAGAGAGAGCAGGATAGCTTGAGAGCTGATTCTTTTTGTAACTCAAACATATTTCCACTTGTATGATAATACAGAGATTGGGGTTTTACGGTAAGGCTTTCCCTGGGTTATTTCTTCTGTGTTATGTGTGATTGATTTCTCATTCTTAGTTATATGTGTTCTCAATTGATTGTGCTCAAATTGATTAAGCTTCCGCAAAGTTTGTTGTAGAAGTAGATCTTGTATTTTTCTTTAGTCTATTGCATAATTTATTAATCTACAATGGGAATTTCTACAGTGTGTAGCTAGTTGATTGGACTATCTCTTATTAAAGGACAAGCATTCTATGTTTATTTATGAACTTCCATTTGAATTATATTCTAGGATATGGAAAAATGTCTATGTTGTGTGTATGAATGTGATCTTAATTTTTAGCCAGACCATTTGGATGTTGTAAATTCCATTCATCCATGCTTGTTTAATTCCAATGCATTTTAGTGGTTACCCCCTTGCATGCATTCTAAATTCATTCTATTTTTGTTGGTATGGAAAATCGGTCTCTTGTGGACCAAATTCCTATGACTTGTTTAGTGACTTCTCGTCCATAACTAGCCTAGATGTGTGGGAACATGTTAAATGAATTGTGTTGTAGAGAAGGGAAATTCATTTTCTAGCATTATGTTTTGCTAAGTGGGAGAATTTGCAAGTCAAAAAAGGTTATGAAACCAACTCATAAAAAGATAGAAAAGATAGTTGAACGCCTTAGAATTCAGCCTCTTCAAGGGGGCAACCTCCTTTACATTACACGAATGAACAATTCTTGGATGATTCAAATGAGAAAACCTCCTTTCTATATAGAGGAGTCTAAGGAGTCACAATATAACCCAGTCGACCTAACAATAATAATATAAAGGCACAAAAATAACAATAGAGGGATTCTATGGGGCATAGTAAGAACAATATGGGGACAATAGGGGCACAACAATATTAATAAGGGATAAAACTACAATAATAATGGGGTAATCACTAGTATTATAGGGACCTAACATTCGTCCAAATATCGCTTATCACTATCGTATGGCATAATGGCCAAAAAACCCAATACTTGGATAATACATAGAAAATATGAAAGTTCGGATTTCAAAATTTATGAAATTGAATCCATAATTCTTATCGGGTTCACCTTTTTATTAGCATATCGCAAGTCACAATCACAGTGTGCATTGGCCTTGTATCAGGGGTTCGTCGATTACTGATCGGCCCATCAGAACATCAGCATATCACATATCACTGTCACAACAGCCCCGGGGGTCTTCCCTTTGGTCATATCGATCGCCGATCCGCCGATCAGATCCTAACCATTGATCTGCGACCTCTAATCTTACGGCTGATAATCCATTTCAGGTGCGTAACTTACACGGGGATTAACCACCCGAAAAAGCGGTTTCCTCTCTCCTCCGATGTGCCACGCATCAGTCAATGTATGGATTTGGGTGGAGCCCATGTTGAAAAATGTGCAACAAGAAATGTTAAATTTAGAATGTGCTAAAAATAGACTTGCTAAAAATAGCATGTCTAAAAATAGCTGTTTGGCTAGTGAGGTCATTGGCCACATTGGGTGAGAGGTGAAACTGTTAAAAATAGCATTTATGGGTCCCTTCCTATTTTTAGCAGTCCCTAGTCTAACTATAGGAAGTAAAAATGAATTTGGTCTTAACAGCAGTTTAAAATATTAATTAATTAATCTCCATGAGTTAATTAATTATGGAAAATTAAACTTGAAGTCTTTGTGAGATCATGCAATTATTTTCTCCCTTGTTTAGGAATTTATCCCTTGATTAAAGGAGATAAGGTTCAGTTCTATAATGAGAGGATCAGTTGACTTAGTTTTACTTAGTCAAGTCTAGTTAGATTAATTTAACAAGTTGTTAAATTAATGAAATATAGTTTGCTAATGCTTGCATGCATGTGACAACTATTATTTCAGATAATTGAGCATTTCCTGATGCATGTCAGTTTAGATAGAGACCTAATTGAGATCAAATGAGGGACAATGTACTATCAGATGCTTGGATATTTATAGTAAGTATTCCTTGCATGGAGAAGGATCTATTATAGGAGATTGGAGGACTTGTGGCCTATATATTGAGGCCTAGGTAGTCCATGATTTTCATCTTCTGATTACAGAGAGAGCAGGATAGCTTTTGAGCTGATTCTTTTTGTATGTTGATGAAGATCTCCACTTGATTGATAATACAGAGTTGGGGTTTTAGGCTGGTGCTTTCCCCAATGATATCTTCTGTGTTATGTGTGTTTGATTTCTCCATATCAGTTATATGTGTTCTTGTTGATGTTGCTCATGTTCGATTAAGCTTCCGCTAAATTATTTGTAGAAGTAGATCAAGTGTTTTTCTTTAGTACATTGCATTACCGAGTGATCTATAGGTGGGAAATTTCTACATGTTATCGGAGCTAGCTGATTTGTAGAAAATGTTCTACATGGTATCAAAGCTAGCTAATTTGTAGAAAAATTCTACAAAATTCTATAGCCTGTCCAATACTGCTTACTGCTTGAGGCCCGCTCGAAATACTGCTTACTACCCTTCTTTTCGGAATTCAAAAGGTTCACTTGTTTGATTTATAAATCCATTGGGTCCGTTGAAGGCCTTTCCACCTGTTTTAAGTCCTTTAACCTTAGTTTATTGCGATGCGATAAAATAATGCAATGCAATGGATTCTAAGGGTTTTTATGTTTAAAAACACATTTTCCCTTAAGTCCCATTTATATAAGAATTTGCCTCCTTTTCGAAGGACAAAGGCAAAATTCTTTTTGCGATAAATTCTTCATCTGAATTCCATTTTAGCCCATTCAAATTGCAGTAGATTCAGAATAAAAAGATCTACTCAATGGGACTATTTCTAGGAGCATCCTTGGACTTTGATTTTCCTCTGTGAGGAACACTTTAGACTTAGAAGTCTATCCAAGATCCATTTTGGATCACAACATCAGGCGCAAGCTTGCTACGTGGCGCTTAACCATCCCAAATAGAGTCTAATCATCAAAATATACCTACAGGAACTTATGAATAAATTCCTTGAATGCCACAACAACCACATGCAAAAATATGGAAGGCACATTCTTCAATCCAAACGACATTACAATGTATTGAAAACAACCCCACTCAATGACGAAGGTTGTCTTGCTCCTATCCTTTGGCACAATTTTGATTTGGTGGTACCCAGAGAACCCGTCAGTGAAGGAATATGCTTCCTGGCCACCTACATTGTCCAACACTTCATCCGTAAACGGAGTCGGGAAAGGATCATGCACACAAGCATCATTCAGTTTTCTGAGATCCACGCAGATCCTTATCTCATCCTTCTGCTTCTTCTGTTGCACCACCATAGGGCTTACCTAATTAGATTCTTCCACGGGCTCAATGATGCCTGCTGCTAGCATCTTGTCTAGCTCTAAGCGGACCTTCTCCTTGTATTTTGGATTGAGGTAGTAAGGCCTCTACTTAATTGGCTTCGCGTCGGGTTTTAACATGATCTTCATCACTCCTAGGTCTCCAATTATTCCTTTCAGATCCATAAACTTGGTAGGGAATAAGTCCTGGTAATCGCAGAGCAATTTAATGACCTTATCCACTGTCACATCGTACTATTAGTCTCCAACCTTTGCGAATTTGGGTTCTGCCTCCATACCAATGTTTACTTGTTTTGTTTTCACTAGTGTGGTTATATCAGGGTTCTCAATCTGCGGTCCTTGAACCTCATAGTGGCCTTTTGTTTTTGGAATGTTAATCTTTCACGGATCCTCATCCGCATCTTTAGCAGTTACACTATAACATTTGAGCGAGTGACTCAGCTGAGTAGCCCATTCAGGCTGAATTAGGTCTAAAGGATCCTACGGTATTCTAAAGATGGCTGCTTTCACCTCTTGTGGCGCTTCATCAATACTGTCAAACCCATCCTCAAAACTGAATGTTATCATGAATCCTTTGCGTAGGATATCCTAGTCGCCTGTCCCATGATGGAGCTCTGTTTATATATACCTATTCATGGGGATAACATCTAGAGTAAGGCATAACATGTGCACCCACTCATATTGGGGCTTTTCTCCATAATCCTGTGTCCATTTGGCCAGATGCGGGTGCGAATCATGCTGCCCATTGTACTTGCTTTTCAATCGCATCTTAGGCTTCCCAAATCATGTTCTCATCATCCTCCTACATTCGCGCCAATCATCAAAACTTCCCTTGTGCGTACCCCACCGTCTTGTGGGCGTAGCATGTAGTGTCCAGTCCAAGGCATGAAAGTGCTACTTTTCTGGTACCTCCCTTTCAAATGCATCAAAAAAGATATCTACCTCATTTAGACCATCATAAATAGGTAGATTTCTTGCCTCTGACGACACACAGTGCAGCGAACGGGTCATCATGTTGCAATTCAGCATAGTTACTTCATGTAACCTTTTCCGTCAGCATTCTATTTCTTCATCAGAGTCTAAAGTGTAGGAATTCTTGTGATCCCATCTAATTCATCCATCCACATTAGGATTCACCCAGTCTTGGGCTCGTGTTGTTATCTTATAGATGTAGTCAAGATCATGATCACTCTCATAATCGCGAACTAGTTCCATATAGTGCGATCCTTCAGCAAGATCTAGGGATATTATTATGTGCAATGATTTCTTCTTAAAGATCATCTTTCGCTTCTTCAGGTTGATTACCCCATTCGTATCAGTAGCCCAGTCAATTCCCAGAAGCCCAGGGTAGGGATTGATATCATCCACTGTCTCTATTACTTCAAAATCCGCCAACATGCTCGCTCCATCAATATCCATGGTCACCCCCTGCAGCCACCCCATGGGGATGATTTTCTGCTGATTCGCCATCCTTAGCTGAATCAGAGACCATTGCATCGCAAGTTTCCCCATTTTCTCCCAAGTATGCTTTGGTAGGACATTCGCATTTGACCCCAGGTCAAAAATGACCTGATCCATTTCTTACTCTCTTATTTGTGTGGTCAGTCTCATCTCCTGTCCCGTCCTTGTTTTACGCTTGCCAATCTTTCATACTACGTGCGACTCACCTGACGCGGTTCCATTGCATCTATTGATGAGTTCTTATAACCCTTTCACAGCCTTATTGTCGTGTAGTAACATCATACAAGTTTCCAGGAAAGTTTTGAGCATTGAAGGGTCCATCTCTAGCTCAAGCTTATCCTTGCTTCCTGAGGTGGAGGTCTCAGCAAATCTCTTCTTAGATTCCATGAAGGCTTCACAAGTGTGCTCCAAGTTGAACTCAACCTCTTTTTTCAGGGCTTTTTGAACCCATTTACTGTCTTCTAGTTGTTTCCCCTTGTCATCCCTTGTTGCGATCCCACTCCTAAGAATATATTTACGTTCGGATCCTCCTCGCGTGGTTTAGACCTTATCATCTGCAGGTTCTGAGTCGATGTAGGTGGTAGTGCCCCTTTGTCTCATATCCCAGCTATCAGTGTAGGAAAGTCTTATGTTTCATGATCAAACAACGTGCAATACTTGCATGATGGATGCGTTGGATTAGTGCAATCATGGGCATAGTGTCCTGGTCTTCCGTAATTGTAGCAAATCAACTATTCACGACATCTACTAGGTCCTCCTCCGCCCTGGCCTCGTTTGCGCCCCTGAAATTATATTTGCACCATTCCTGCATTTTGGTTAAGGGACTGCATTTCGGCTTGAACCCTGTAGGTAGTAGTTCTATCCATCATCAATTCCTAGCTCCTGCAAGCACGCTCATCATGTCCTACCGACATACAAAAGTTATGAAACAACTGTTGCGGTGCTTGTACATACTTTTGTAGCAAGTGACAGTTATTTGTGACATGTTTTCCGTTACTTGACAGATAACGCACCATAATGCAGGCCTTACACTAGGTCCCGCTTGAGCTTCCAGCCTTAAAGGCATCGGTTCTCCTCCTGCAACATAATTTGCAAAGACGGGCAATGGTCTTTGTCATGACCCTGACTCTTGCATTTCAAGCACCATACCTCCTCGCATACCTTTGTTTGAACTGTCCCATCCTACTTCAGACTTTGCATCTCAAGGTGCAGACTTTTCAACTGTGCATGGATCTGCAGAACTCCTAGATTAGGATCTTGTATCAGAGTCTCATGTAGTCTCATGGCAATATCCAAGGCCTCCGCCTGAGTTGTTATCCTTTGCTGCAACATCACACTCCTTAAGTGTGGTTGTAGCGAAGCCACAGACCACTCATGATGCTATCCATCTGTCAAATTCATTTTGGCTTCACGAATTGTACATTTCAACCTCTGATCTAGTTCCCAAGGTGTCTTGCCTAGTCGCATTGCGATCTCTTTGAATCCCACAATCGACTGCTCCTCAGATTTAGGCTTGCTAAATTCCCTGTTTAGTGTTGCCTGGATGTCTGCTACCCCAACATTCAGGTTATTGTTAGAGTACTTAATATACCAAGTTAGCGCGCAATCTTGCAGAGTACTAGCTAGTGTCGCCTTCTTTATGTGATCATCTGTAACACATTGAGCTTCCCATACAGCCCTCACAACGAACTAGAATTGGTTCAGGTCCTCATTTCCCAAGCCTTTGAATAAAAGCAACTTCATTGTATTTTCCATACTGAACCGCAGTGGAGGTGGAGGTGGTACGGGTGAAGTTGGAAGCGATGGTGGTGAAGTCAGAGGTGGTGTGGGCGAAGGTGGTATTCGTGGGAATCCTTGTCTTATTAACTGAATATCACTTCGCAGAGAAACCTTCACTATCCCTTCTGTTAGCGCTTGAAATTTCACCTCAGGCTGAGAAAGGCAAACCTTCAAGGAAAATTCAAACCATTTCACCTCGTAGCTAGCCCTACGGGGTATGAGAAGGCTCTCTCCAGTCAATCTCATTAAATTTTCAATGGGAAGAGATGACCAATCAAGGTAACACAGATATTAGGCTAGTAAACTGATTATAAAGATTTGATTTGGGGTTTTTAATTAAATAACGGGGTTTTTCTAGGCTGCATGGGCAAAATCACAACTTCAAACAAAGAAATATAATGAACAACACAGGTTAACGACTGAGGCAAGGTAGGCAAGAAATTTAGCATCAAATCTAGATTTTAAATGGGATGGCAAGACTGGTGAGGAGCTGACAAGGGCATATAACTGAATCCTTGTCAAACAGAAGAAAACATTGAATTGAACAAACTTATAGGCAGAGCATATAATACTATGAATTCTACCTAAACACTTCATTTGATCAATTAGAAATGATCATGAGGTGAATGAAACATAACAATTTACATATGAGACAAAGGGAAAACTTATGCTAAATTAACATACCACATGAATCTCAGAAATCAGAGCTGTGAAATTTTCATTAAAAATCCCTCTGTCAAAGACTGTACAATGGAGCTCAGTTCTCCTCCAGCACTCAGAAAATCTCCTCTCACTCTTTCTCTACACTAACTCCCTCTTACAAATGATTTTGTTTTTAATATATGAAATAAACACAGCTGGGGGAAAACAAATCGACCCCAAAACCAGGAATTTGTTTTTATCATTATTAATAAATAAACTAACAGAAAACAATCAGCTCTTTCTGAAAATAAAAATGCGCTCCCTCTTCTACTCGAACTGTTGAAAGCTGATGAAGCGGTGGCATTACAGGTGTCACTCCCAATTACTGAAAATAAACATAAGCAGTCGAATCTGTATGCCACTTTGCACATTCTGGGTTTCATAACTGCGCCCCAAATCTCTGGAAATGCGTTGGCCATTATAGGGTGAAATTTGCTAGCGCCTCTGATTCATCAAAACTGAAAATCGCCAGCTGCCTTTTGATGCCTCGAAAACACACAAATAAATCAACAAACTAAAAATGATAAACTAAAAATAAAACTAGATTTAGGGAAGTTGGAAGATTTCAATTTGTTGAAGCCGCTGATATTTAATCTGATATTTCTGTGCTGCTAGGTGTTCAATCGTCCTCTAATAAGTTTCCTTCAAATCTGGAAAGGATATCTTCAACTTATTTCATGCCTAGATATTCTCGATTTGATCTCCAAAAATACCCAAATTGCTCATTAGAATGCTGATTTATTGCCTTGCGTGCTTTGCCTACTAAGACTGTCATGTGCTCCGCCTTCATTTCTCTAATTGACCATCGAATGCTTTTAATGAAAAGAACAGACTCTCAACTAGACTCCTGATATAGCGTGAAAGCCATATCAATTTGTAGAGTATGTGTGCCTGTTGGATATTTTGATAATTGATTAGGAAAAAAAAAAGAATGATGGAGGACCCTTGTTTCATTTGCAGGCATTGAGTCCGCTTTAAGATTTGTAGACCCAAACTCATTCAATGAAACCCGATGATTCAGAATCATCTCCAATTAAACACTGTCTATTGTTGTAAACCAGGATGATAATGACAATCTACTTCCATGAGGCTCAAACTTCATCAGTTCCAATCTGCAAAATTTATGCGACCGATATAGAAGCCAATTGATTCCTATCAGAGGTTTCAACAATATCCTGGGCACACCTTTCTCCCTATTTTGTAACAGTCCAATCCTTGTGCATGAAGACAACAGAACGATCATATAGTTGAGAAGTGAATCTTGTGCCTGCCTCCGTAATGATCGTCCAAAGGTTTGCAGAAGAAGCCTCGCAGTCAATATATATAACCCACCTTTATTTAATCTCAATGAATTGCTTTCTTATTGTCCTTTTCTCGAGTGTCTATCTGAGCCGGAATGTTTATGATTCTTGTTGGTATCAAACATGCATCTTTTTTATGACATCAACACGACTGACTCTGTTTTTGTGTGTTACACCATATATCTTATCTGCAACTTTCACGAGCTCTGGCCTGAATGTTATTGTTATAAACTGTGTGGTTGCAGTGTCTGCCTGGCGCTTAATCATATTACCAACAGCAGTTCTATACTGGGGATCAAGTGCTGCTATAAATGATAACCTAGAAACAATCTGATTTGAGCATGGCCCCTCAGCAGCAGAGGTGACAAACCTCTTTTCAAAGAACTTGAATATACAATCTACATCTTTATCAAAATACATTTGTGCATTGCGATGAGAGACAAAAACCATTTGTGGAAAGTCAATCATTGTTACATTTTCCTCGTCATCAATCATAATATTGAACTCATTGAAATCACAGTGGATGAGACCGTGTTCTGCCAGTTGAACAATTAGGCCAATTATAATATTAAATGTTTGTTTTGGATGTTGTAGCTGCTTAACTTGGACCCTGGAACAAGAGACATCAGAACACAATGTCGATTACAGTCTACTGCATTAGGAACTGGAAAACCGTGTTCTTCAAGGGCCTTCATAAAGGCAAATTCTTTAAGAGCGGCAAGTCTTGAAAGGTAGAGCCAATTATAGTTGTTTCGATGTCTCAAATAGTCACGCTTAGATTTAACATCTCTAAACGATGTCCGACCCAATCTGTGCAATTTCATTGCCAAATATTCTACCATCTTCTGTGGTAACCTCGAAAAAATCTGATTCTTTCCCAACACCTATTCGACGACCAACACCTACAATCATGCTGCGGTTTGCCAATGTCTTTATTGCAAGAAATTCATATCCCAAAATGCGATTCAAGAAACGACCAACATCATCTCCTTTCTTTGCATTGAGGCTATGTGTTGTATGCGGTTCTGCTACTCATTTCCTGAAAGGCTGGAAGATTCATAGTATGCACTTAGTGCTGTAGACATAACCATTTGGTAAAACCAAAGGTGGGTTATCTTCATCCATTAGTTCTTTTGAAATGTAGCACACAAGCTTAGAATGGATATGCTTCGAGAAAGGTAAATCTGAAGCCAGATTCCTGAAGCTTTCCTGTGACAGTGGGTCTTTCTTTTGTACAATTTTCCTCGTAGCAAAATTGAGTCTTAAGAGCAGATAACCCAGCTTGTAGGTAAATATTCAGCAGTGGTTCAACAGTCATTCCATATACTCCTCCTTGAATTGCTGGACCAAATTATCCCATTGCTTTGCGTCAAATAATACCTTGTATGTTGCACAATCAGTATTGCTTCTGAAAGCAAGAGTAGCCATCGCATGCTGAAGCTCTTTCATATTGGTGGAACCCCATGGTGCAAGATGCTTCCGAGCATATGCAGTTGCATCCATGCTATGGTCAACTCGAACAAGCTCAATAAACTCTTGCAGCCTGAGCTGGAACTCTAACTTGCTCTTAACCACTGATTGATTAAAATAAACAAACTCAATAATCTATAACCACTGATTGATTAAAATAAATGTTGAGCTAATTTATGTAACTAAATTAACACAAGTATTTATTATCAATCCGAGTTGTTTCTACTTCGAGGCAAGTTCACTATGTATGAACATCAGAGATAATCAAACCTTGAAAGATAAATGATTAAAAGCTAAAGAGAATATATCTAATGACTCTAATTCAATCAGCTCAAAAGAGAAAACATTGAAAGAGTTCTTGACTCAAGAAGTCTACTTTCACCTCAGTTATTACTTAATGAATTAGAGACTATAACCAAAAACTCAAGATGCATAAATCATACATGAAAAAGGCTCTTAACTTAAGAGACACTTAAAGTTTTCCATAATAACTCATTCATCTCAAGATATAAATCTAAATGGAAACAATCTATTTGCATGTAAACAAAAGAGACTAACTCTAATTCACCATTTCATAGAGAGAATGCCCAACTTGAACACTTGTTTTCCAACTCAATTAGATGATGAATAAACCATTAACAAATGAAATCAATCACTATTCATAACCATGATGCAATCTGAAATAAGACTTTGAAAAACTAAAGCTACCATCAACCAGATTTGCAATGAAATAAAACTAGTTTAACTTGGAAGTGTACTTAGCTGGAGTGGGGGCCCTCCACCCTTGCCTTGCACACTTTTGAAGATGATATCAGAAGCTTTATATCAGTCACACATCCATGTATTGAACAGAAAAAATGAGAGTAACACAAGTCTTCAAATTAAGTCTTCAAACCAAAAATATTACAGCATAAAAGTATCATAAGTCAATTGTGTTGAGCCATCAAAGTGTGGCTCTTAAATAAGGAGTTCATGAAACCAACTGATCTAAAATCACTCTAACAAACATATATACTCTAATCCACCTATCCAAGTTGAATCCAACTCCCTCATCCCAAGAAATATGACTAATATCATGGAATCCCAAAACAGCCCTATTTAGATGGGATTTCTGGATGACTAGTCATGATTGACTAGCTCCAAAAAGGCATAATAAAGCTCGTTTTGTTGGAACCAAGCGTAGGTGGCTTGGTCCTAGTTCCCAAGCTTTCTATTCATGCATCCCATTCGTGCTGAAGTGGCCTGCATCCATATCAACCATGAAGTGATTACGGGAATTTTTGAAATTACCAAAATTGCACTTAAAATCAAACTTTTATAAAAACTTTAGAAATTGACAAATTAAAGTTAAATACCTGATTAGACATCAAATATTCATTAAAATGAAATGGATGAAGTGAAAATGAAGGATAAATGGATAGTTAGGTAAGTTTCTCAAAGCAAAATAAGATCAAAACTGAGGCCCAACAATAAACAAACTCAATAATCTGATTGCCACCTCTGACTCAAGTATACAACCAGATAAAAGGGCGCTGTACAATGGTGGAATTATGAATATTAGTGCCCCTCTCAACCTCATAGTCAAGAAGTCTACAGCATAGGTTAAGCAACAAGGCCACAGACATATGCTTGTCAAGAGATTAAAGTAAGCCTTTCAGTCCAGCAATTCCTTGACTAAGTAACCAGATCTGAGATTGCTGATGATGTTCTTCTTGTGTTTTTGCAGAGCTAGGAGATTGAAGTCGCTGCCAGTTGAAGAACTGAAAAAACAAATTACATAATCTAAAAAGCAACATTTAAATGATTTCTTCTTCAAAACCCTGTTTTGAAGAAGAATCAAACTCTGACATGAGACCGAGTCTAACATCAGCTCCACTTGGGATGGCAGCTGCCGCTTCTTGGAGGTGCCAAGAACCGCAGAACTTTGGGAGAGCAGATAGTGCCTCCACCCATTGGGCAATGGAGTCATCATCAACACAACTCTTGACTTATTTTCAAACTGAAACTGAACTCAAACAATCTTCAAGCAAAGTAAAACCAAATGCTGCCCTTATGGCTAGCTTATTTATTTAGAAAGCTACTCTAATCTGCTGTACAAACACTAGATCAGGTAATACTGAAATGCCAAATTAGCCATTCAAGTAAACCTGAGAATGATGAGGCTCGAGAATGCTTCCACGAGGTCACAGATGCAATTGCTAGCAGCCCTTCATGCATGTACTGAGCCTGATCACGTACAAGACAGCCTGATCTGTAACTCAGACTGAAAAACATGTCCATGTATATTGCTATTGGATCGTGGAAGCCGGACTCTGTTGGCTGCCCCAACTCTGCAATACATACTTCCAGCTGCACATTGTCAATATAAACATCTGTAGGCAATTCTATGATTTCTTGTTTCAATGGAGGAAGGATTTCCAAAATCTTTTTAGGGTCTTGGAAATCATAGGACTAGATCTGCTCATCTAACCATTGAATCTCCTCTTCAATTCTTTCAACAACTAATTCATAGACACGTGTTTTAACTTCAAAAGGAAACTCCGAAGATTTCAAACCTTGAAGGAAGCCACTGAAATTTTTTTCATTGAGTTCAAAATCTGCTAACCAATGTGTATCATCGTTTACAGCTTCACGCGGGGCAGGGTTTGCCACATACCCTTCCATTGCATGAATGGATCAGCAAGCATTGGAATTGGAGTCGCTAGGTGAATGGTTCAGCCTGCATAAATGTCTGAGTGTTGTCCACCATCAGCATCAGATTTGCACCTTGATTGCATGTACTGGGACGAGACAATCAACAAGTCGAATGTTCTCCCCAGTATGGTCGCCAATATATGTTAGCGCTTGAAATTTCACCTCAGGCTGATAAAGGCAAACCTTCAAGGCAACATCAAACCATTTCACCTCGTAGCTAGCCCTACGGGGTATGAGAAGGCTCTCTCCGGTCAATCTCGTTAAATTTTCAATGGGAAGAGATGACCAATCAAGGTAACACAGATATTGGGCTAGTAAACTGATTATAAAGATTTGATTTGGGGGTTTTTAATTAAATAACGGGGTTTTTCTGGGCTGCATGGGCAAAATCACAGCTTCAAACAAAGAAATATAATGAACAACACAGGTTGACGACTGAGGCAAGGTAGGCAAGAAATTTAGCATCAAATCTAGATTTTAAATGGGATGGCAAGACTGGTGAGGAGCTGACAAGGGCATATAACTGAATCCTTGTCAAACAGAAGAAAACATTGAATTGAACAAACTTATAGGCAGAGCATATAATACTATGAATTCTACCTAAACACTTCATTTGATCAATTAGAAATGATCATGAGGTGAATGAAACATAACAATTTACATATGAGACAAAGGGAAAACTTATGCTAAATTAACATACCACATGAATCTCAGAAATCAGAGCTGTGAAATTTTCATTAAAAATCCCTCTGTCAAAGACTGTACAATGGAGCTCAGTTCTCCTCCAGCACTCAGAAAATCTCCTCTCACTCTTTCTCTACACTAACTCCCTCTTACAAATGATTTTGTTTTTAATATATGAAATAAACACAGCTGGGGGAAAACAAATCGACCCCAAAACCAGGAATTTGTTTTTATCATTATTAATAAATAAACTAACAGAAAACAATCAGCTCTTTCTGAAAATAAAAATGCGCTCCCTCTTCTACTCGAACTGTTGAAAGCTGATGAAGCGGTGGCATTACAGGTGTCACTCCCAATTACTGAAAATAAACATAAGCAGTCGAATCTGTATGCCACTTTGCACATTCTGGGTTTCATAATTGCGCCCCAAATCTCTGGAAATGCGTTGGCCATTATAGGGTGAAATTTGCTAGCGCCTCTGATTCATCAAAACTGAAAATCGCCAGCTGCCTTTTGATGCCTCGAAAACACACAAATAAATCAACAAACTAAAAATGATAAACTAAAAATAAAACTAGATTCAGGGAAGTTGGAAGATTTCAATTTGTTGAAGCTGCTGATATTTAATCTGATATTTCTCTACTGCTAGGTGTTCAATCGTCCTCTGATAAGTTTCCTTCAAATCTGGAAAGGATATCTTCAACTTATTTCATGCCTAGATATTCTCGATTTGATCTCCAAAAATACCCAAATTTCTCATTAGAATGCTGATTTATTGCCTTGCGTGCTTTGCCTACTAAGACTGTCATGTGCTCCGCCTTCATTTCTCTAACTGACCATCGAATGCTTTTAATGAAAAGAACAGACTCTCAACTAGACTCCTGATATAGCGTGAAAGCCATATCAATTTGTAGAGTATGTGTGCCTATTGGATATTTTGATAATTGATTAGAAAAAAAAAAGAATGATGGAGGACCCTTGTTTCATTTGCAGGCATTGAGTCTGCTTTAAGATTTGCAGACCCAAACTCATTCAATGAAACCCGATGATTCATAATACTCTCCAATTAAACACTTTCTATTGTTGTAAACCAGGATGATAATGACAATCTACTTCCATGAGGCTGAAACTTCACCGGTTCCAATCTGCAAAATTTATGCGACCGATATAGAAGCCAATTGATTCCTATCAGAGGTTTCAGCAATATCCTGGGTGCACCTTTCTCCCTGTTTTGTAACAGTCCAATCCTTGTGCATGAAGACAATGGAACGATCATATAGTTGAGAAGTGAATCCTGTGCCTGCCTCCGTAATGATCGTCCAAAGGTTTGCGCAAGAAGCCTCACAGTCAATATATATAACCCACCTTTATTTAATCTCAATGAACTGCTTTCTTATTGTCCTTTTCTCGAGTGTCTATCTGAGCCAGAATGTTTATGATTCTTGTTGGTATCAAACATGTATATTTTTTATGACATCAACACGACTGACTCTGTTTTTGTGTGTTACACCATATATCTTATCTGCAACTTTCATGAGCTCTGGCCTGAATGTTATTGTTATAAACTGTGTGGTTGCAGTGTCTGCCTGGTGCTTAATCATATTACCAACAGCAGTTCTGTACTGGGGATCAAGTGATGCTATAAATGATAACCTAGAAACAATCTGATTTGAGTATGGCCCCTCAGCAGCAGAGGTGGCAAACCTCTTTTCAAAGAACTTGAATATACAATCTACATCTTTATCAAAATACATTTGCGCATTGTGATGAGAGACAAAAACCATTTGTGGAAAGTCAATCATTGTTACATTTTCCTCGTCATCAATCATAATATTGAACTCATTGAAATCACAGTGGATGAGACCGTGTTCTGCCAGTTGAACAATTAGGCCAATTATAATATTAAATGTTTGTTTTGGATGTTGTAGCTACTTAACTTGGACCCTCGAACAAGAGACATCAGAACATAATGTCGATTACAGTCTACTGCATTAGGAACTGGAAAACCATGTTCTTCAAGGGCCTTCATAAAGGCAAATTCTTTAAGAGCGGAAAGTCTTGAAAGGTAGAGCCAATTATAGCTGTTTCGATGTCTCAAATAGTTGCGCTTAGATTTAACAGCTCTAAACAATGTCCGACCCAATCTGTGCAATTTCATTGCCAAATATTCTACCATCTTCTGTGGTAACCTCGAAAAAATCTGATTCTTTCCCAACACCTATTCGACGACCAACACCTACAATCATGCCACGGTTTGCCAATGTCTTTATTGCAAGAAAGTCATATCCCAAAATGTGATTCAAGAAACGACCAACATCATCTCCTTTCTTTGCATTGAGGCTATGTGTTGTATGCGGTTCTGCTACTTATTTCCTGAAAGGCTGGAAGATTCATAGTATGCACTTAGTGCTGTAGACATAACCATTTGGTAAAACCAAAGGTGGGTTATCTTCATCCATTAGTTGTTTTGAAATGTAGCACACAAGCTTAGAATGGATATGCTTCAAGAAAGGTAAATCTGAAGCCAGATTCCTGAAGCTTTCGTGTGACAGTGGGTCTTTCTTTTGTACAATTTTCCTCGTAGCAAAATTGAGTCTTAAGAGAAGATAACCCAGCTTGTAGGTAAATATTCAGCAGTGGTTCAACAGTCATTCCATGTACTCCTCCTTGAATTGCTGGACCAAATCATCCCATTGCTTTGCGTCAAATAATACCTTGTATGTTGCACAATCAGTATTGCTTCTGAAAGTAAGAGTAGCCATCGCATGATGAAGCTCTTTCATATTGGTGGAACCCCATGGTGCAAGATGCTTCCGAGCATATGCAGTTGCATCCATGCTATGGTCAACTCGAAAAAGCTCAATAAACTCTTGCAGCCTGAGCTGGAACTCTAACTTGCTCTTAACCACTGATTGATTAAAATAAACAAACTCAATAATTTGTAACCACTGATTGATTAAAATAAACAAACTCAATAATCTGATTGCCACTTCTGACTCAAGTATACAACCGGATAAAAGGGCGATGTACAATGGTGGAATTATGAATATTAGTGCCCCTCTCAACCTCATAGTCAAGAAGTCTACAACATAGGTTAAGCAACAAGGCCATAGGCATATGCTTGTTAAGAGATTAAAGTATGCCTTTCAGTCCAGCGATTCCTTGACTAAGTAACTAGATCTGAGATTGCTGATGATGTTCTTCTTGTGTTTTTGCAGAGCTAGGAGCTTGAAGACGCTTCCAGTTGAAGAACTGAAAAAACAAATTACATAATCTAAAAAGCAACATTTAAATGATTTCTTCTTCAAAACCCTGTTTTGAAGAAGAATCAATCTCTGACATGAGACGGAGTCTAACACCTTCTTCATCCCTTCGTGAAGATGAAATCAAGGGGCTATACTCTAGACCCTTATTTCCTTCATTTCTGTAATTTTTTCTACTTTGTGTAGTTCCGAACATCAAGGTAGATGCATAACCCATTTTTTGCACAAAAACGTTTTAATCCAAGTATTCAAAGATTTTACGTACTTACCTCGCGGTCCTTTGAAAAAGCGTCACTCTGCCTCGCTATAGCTAACTGAGGTGTCGACCACAAATTTAGTCACAAATCCTCCTATGATGCAATCGAGCCACTGATCGACAGCGTGGGCGATCTTATCCTCCGATGCTTCCAACCTTCGCACTAGCTCTGGGGTCCACACAATAGGACCATCAATTTTCCACCTTCCTTGGCTATTTGCTAGCTTTGCGATCCACTCATTTAACTCAATAGGGAAAGAGCAGAAAAAGATCTCATGGATCTCTATATACAGGAACCGGTCCAACCACTATTCCTTTGTCAGTCATGGGTTTTTGTGCAAATTCATGGATCTTTCTATCCAACCAATCTCTAATCTCCTTCTTAGTTGGATTCCAGTGATATGACATCACACATCTCTTATGTAGATTCCGGTCCCGACAACGGAACCATTTGTTGACTTGAGGGGGCCTCACCTAGGTTCAATGTTAATTAGCCAAACAAATCCATACACTACTGGCCCTTTCAGCATCATCTCGCAGAGCGTGGATCGAAGTTTAACCCAAAGCAGTATGGGGGGATGCTAGAACCAAGTTTCCACACCCTCGAGATGGTTGTGATGTTGTTTGATCTCTCCTATCCCTGCCTTTGCACAGGTGATCTCACTCTAGGGCTTGTAAGACAAACCCTCTGTTCTGACCTTCAATACCTTCACAAAAGTATACGATCAACCTTCGCATAGCCCTAACCTAGTGTTGAGGTACTTTCGCGCAGCTATGGTAGCGTGTCATGCAGATCCCTCAATTATCCTAATTGTTTTTCTTGTCTTGTCCAATACCTAAATTTATCACCACGTAAACAGATATTCATGATTGCGTTCAATTATTCAATGTAATTGCATTCATTCACACACCATATAAGCATAGTAAAGGAATTTCATACATAAAACTATCCAAACCCATCAACAGAACACATGCACAGAAATGGGAGAATAACTCCTTTTATTAATATCTTTAAAGTATTATAGACTCAGTTCACCCTGCACACACCGTTGCAGGGGTTAGCGCACTCAGCTGCGGACTTCTACCATAGGCCTCTGTGCACTTAGCTGCAGAGCCTCTACCTATGCTACAACCCAAGACTTAGACTTCTTGCTCTAAGCTATGACTCTCTTCCTCATGTGATCCCTCTAACTATTTAGAACTTAGCTCTTTTTATACAATCCCATGGTCTACAAACCATGGGTAGATCTCTTACAACCGAATTTACTTTACAAAACTAAGGGCGGACTACCCTTTGTGACACATAATACCTTCGCGCTCCGCGAACACAAAATGTGGAGTATTTACAATAATATTACAAAAGCATGGGCTTTTAGCCCCAAAATTATCCTTGGGGGATCCCGCTCCCAACATTAGCTAACTCTGAACACGAGTCCAAGCCCTCTCAAGCTAACAACAACATAGTTTTATCCTTGGTTCTATGAGCTCATTCCTACATTTTCTCCACTATGAAAGCAATGATATGAATGAGAAATAATAGAATGATCCAATCCAGATCAAGGTTCTAGTCTTCTTTATCTTCAAAAAAAAAAAAACCAAAAACCCCCTTCCATAGAAAGAGGTAGATATTTTCCCCTTTATCAGAAGATGTTATTTTTTTCCACCCAAGAGTTTAGCAATTGAGGGAAGAACCAATTCCCAATAAAGTTTCCTATTAGTCTCCTTTCTAATAAATGCAAAGCCACTGAATTCAACTGGCTTGCATTCGCTAAGATTTTTGGGATACCATCAGGCATTTTTATAAACCTAGCAAGACAAGATTTTTGCACTCTTGGAAAATTTTGTATGAATTGTTGAACACTTGAGTTTCAGGAGAAGGGGGTGAAGGGGGAGGGTCCTACCCTTTGGAGCTTGATGTCAACACACCAAATGAATCCACATCAAAGCATTCACATGAGAAAAGAGATCAACATCAAAAAGCTTAGATATCATTCTTGGAAACTTAAGATGAAATAAATACTCCAATACAAAGGGATTTGGAAAATGGTAATTAAGTTTGAGCTCGTGTTTAGTAAGGAAATTTCCTTATAGAAACAAACTAGATAAATCCATTGGTTTGATTGTCTTGCACTTTTGAGATAGGTTGTTTTATTTCAATGAATATAATAGTTCAAAATAAATTTAGGTCAAATTGTCTTCCTTATTTAGTAAGTTTAGTGAATTTCAAGCCTTATAGCTGGAGGTGGATTTCTTATCACTTGTACTTGATGAGCATGCATCCATTGAAAATTATCTTCCCAGATTTAGATCATTGGTGGCACAACTGAAAAGGTGTAAAAAGAAAAGGATGAAGAATGTATTTTCTTAGTTTCATCCAAGCTAAAAGGTCCCTTTTCAGGTATTTTCTTCTATTATGGATGCACCAGGAGATGAGTTTAAAATTCCATCTTTTGAGTTTTTATGTGAGCATCTTACCAAGGAACAATATAAGCTTAAGCAACTAGATTATCTTTATGGGCTCTTATGGCTCAAACATCCAAAGATAAAGACAAAACTCAATATAAGGAAACTATTGATTTTGCTCGAGTTGGTGAGTCTCCATCCAAGCCTCAACTAAAAATAAAATCTTTTGCTCCATCCTCCAAGTCTAGTCAGTCTTCCTCCAGGAGAAGAAAGAAGAAGTCAAGTGAAACCTTAAATTTTTGTGGTATACTTAGGCATGTTGAATTTAAATGTTGGTAGAAACTAGAAGACATGAATGAAGTCATGCAACAACATAAAATTTTAGTGTCCAAAAATTCTTCATCTAGTAAAGGGCATGATTTATTTACTTAAGCCTCATATGCATCTTTTGTAAACTAATTTTTTTATTATGGTGCATCACATTATATGACTCATTCTCACGAGTTCATTCCACATTTGATTCAGTAGAATTTTTCATATTGGAGATAGAGATTGTACACAACTTGATGTTTTAAGATAAGGAACTATGCAATTATATGATGGATGCATCAACAATGTTCTTCTTGTTTCTAACATTTCTACCATTCTACTTTTAATTTATTAGATATATCATTTTGGTAATGGAAAAACATTGTAGTTTTCTCTTAATGATGTAGTCATCAAAGGGCTATAAAATCTTGATGTTGTTTGGCAAGAAAACAACTTGGAAAAACTATCATATCATTTCAAGATAGTGATTTCATGTCATATCCAACTTGCTCGTTTTTCAAGGGCTAAGTATGCACTCACTTTCATTGACGACTTCTCACGTCTATCTTGGGTGTACTTTATTAAGTACAAGTGTGAGGTCTTTTTTAATTTAATACCTTCAAATCTTTCATTAAGAAGCAACCCTCTCTTTCTATTAAGAAACTACACACAAATAATGTGGGGGGGGGGGGGAGTATGTATATCAAACATTTAAGGATTTTTGTAGAGAACATGGCACTCAATATCAACACTTTATTCCTTACACCCTTCAACAAAATGGTATTGTAGAAAGAAATAATTAGAAACTAAAAGAGATGGAAAGTTATATGATTCAATCCAAGAGCATGGCACCTTTTTTTTGGGTTGAAGCAGTGAATTGTGCCAACTACATTCATAATGAAATGCCTCATAGGGTTGTGTTACATACGACTCTAGAAGAAGTTTGGAGTCGTGTCAATCCTAGTGTCTATACCTTTAAAGTATTTGGTATTCCAACATGCACCTTAATTCCTTATCAAAAGCACAAAGATTTGAAGAAGAAGAGCCAACCACTGATGTTTGTTGGTTACTATGAGGATATGAAGGCACACAGGTTATTTGATCTTTTTTCAAAAGATGTTTTGTTTCGAAGGGTTGATTGTTTTGAAAAGCACTCCAACCCCACATTATCTCCTCCTCTCATAGATTTCCATGTCGATGATGGTTTAAATCAAGTTGATATTTTTACTTTTTTATAACAAGAAGATGATGAAGAAGATGAAAAATAACCTTAAGTACCAACATAACATGAGGAGTTTGAATAGGAAAAACTTAATCACCAATAACATTTGAGGGGGAGCTCTTGTAAGAGAAAGAAGCATGACATGTATGGTTATGAGTCAACTAATTTTAGCTATTTGGCCTTTGACTGCCACCATATTTAGTCACAAACCACTAGCGTCTCCTTTTTTAGTCATGCCATTTTAGATGATCCATAAAATGCTTTTTTTTTTTTACCTAAATGGAACGGTGACTTGATTTCATTTAGTGTTTTGGCATAGCTAATTGTATGTCTTAGCCTCCCCCCATTTTAGTGAGGTGTTACCCTCAATACCAGGCACTAATCCTTCATTAGCTCGACATTTGGTTGGGAATTTATTGTATTTGAGTCATACACGTCCAAACATCTCTTTTGTAGTAGTCCTAGTCTCTTGATTCTCTAAAAATTCTTATGAGAGTTACTGGAAGGCCACAAAATGGATTCTAAGCTACTTTCAAGGTACTACCAATTTTGGCATTTAGTGCATCTCTAGTACTTTTCAACGTCTGTGCTTCACTATTTCTAATTTTTTGGTTCAATTAATGATCAAAAGCCCACATTTGGTTGTCTTTCACTTTGGATCTTCTCCTATTGCCTAGTCTTGCAAGAAGCAATCAACAATTGCATTATCTTTTGTAGAAGTTGAATATCGTGTTGCAGGACTTACCATTCAAGAAGTTCTTTGGATTTAATAGCTAATGATAGAGTTTAGCATTCATCAAAATCATCCCACCACTCTTGGGTTCCATAATCAGAGTGCCATACACATTTCTTGCAACACAATGGAGCATCAAAGAACAAACCACATTGAGATCCACAGACACTTCATTCAGCAAGTCATCTAGGATGGTGTTCTTAGTGTGGAGTATTTGCCTCTAAAAGGCAAAATTGCTGACATATTCACTAAATCTTTGGCATCACCTCATTTCCTCTGGTTATGATCAATGCTAGAAGTAAATAAAGTTATCCTTGGAGGTCATCTTGACTCCTTCCTTTGCCTTTTTGTTTTTGTTTTTGTTTTTGTGTCTTTTTTTTTTTCTCTTTTGTGAATTTTTTTTTTATTATGAATTTTTCTCCTTTTATGCATATGAAAATTTGTATTGAATAACTTAACCTCATTATCAAATATTTTTTTTTTATACCTAATTATCATAACCCATTTTTTTTTAACTTCCCATGTTTTTAAAAATAAAGCTATTTTTTTTTTTTAACGCTATTAGTGTTATTTTCATATGCACAGAATTTGTTTTAGCTGTAAAAGTATGCGTTTACTTTATTGCCTCTTAGTTGACCTCTTTCCTTACCATATATAAAGATACAATTTTGCATTTCCTACCCAACACATTTTATAGATCATTGATATTCTCGTTTATAAAATGTTTTCCTCTTTTTTGGTTATTTAAAATAGCTTGAATGTATAAATGTGGCCCTGGGTATGATTTATATGATTTAAAACAATTGATGTTTAGCTAAGAGTTATTTTTTTCGGCAAATAGGTTAACTCTCTCAGATTTTGAAGGGGTGAAAGCTTGCTAGTTTAAAGAGTATGATAATTCGGAGTAGTGTGGTTTTACTTGAATTACAATGATGAATCAGTCTGCATTTCAAAATAAAAACCAGTGATGATTGTCTTACTATTGGTTTGACAATTAAATCATAATAAGTTTTCCTGCTTGAAAAAATAAATAAATAGATTCATCCTCTAAAAGTTCTTGAAGCTCTTAAATTATAGAAATATAAAACTCAAACTTACCATTCCAAAAAATCGACAAAATCAACTAAAAAATATTAGTGAGAAAAAATGAAAAACTTCTCATGCTTAGACTACCACGAATAGCTGTAGAAACTGGCCACCACTTTAAAGCGCAACTCTGGAAACTCCCAGGAATGTACAAGAGATCTAATAAAACATACATGTGGGTCAGAGGTATGATCTAAAACAACTGTTGTTCGGTTAAGAGTTAATCTTTGTTGGACATCAACAAACAGGTTAACTGCCCAAGACCCTGAGGGGAGTAAAAGCCTCCCTCTTAAAAAGTACCCATAATTCCAGGTGGTGCGATTTTCTTTGAATTACAATGATGAGTTAACTTGCATTTGAAGATAGAAGTCAGTAACAGTTATTCAACTATTGGTTTGAGAATTAACTCATAATAACTTTTCTGCTTAAAATAAATAAATAAATAAATAAATTTATCCTCTAAAATTTTTTAAGCACTATAAAACTCAAACTTACCATTCCAAAAATCCAAAAAACAAGGAAAAAGGATCAGTGAGAAAAATAACAAACTTCTCAGGGTTAGAGTACGACCTTATCTCCTGCAGAATCACTGTAGAAACTGGCCACCTCTCTAGAGTACAACTCTGAAACTCCCAGGAAACATACATACAGAGCAGCAATGGGATTCCACTGACATCTACCTGTAATAAACAATAGACTGTAGAGTAGTACGGGAGCCGCCCATTGATTCTTACAATTAAGAGCATCACAGAACATTCAAAAGTGAGAAGGTTGATGTGCAAATATCTGTTCAAAACATGTCACTTTAAAATTTGAGATAAAACAGGTCACTTTAAAAGTTGACTCAAGTATTCTGGAGTATTTTCAACATTTTATTTTTGCAATTTTTTATATTAAAAAAGTGTAAGATTTTAGAATTTTTCTATAACAAATTTAATTCTAGGATTTAGTAGGTTTTAATTCTAAGATTGAGATTCTTGTTGATTCTATTGTTACAAATTTTTTTTTGACTTGGTGTTCTCAATGACATTTATCAGCTATTAGATTTATATGGCCCGGATAGTATGATATTTTAGATGAATGAATTTATTATATTTTAAATTTAATTTTAAATAAAAATAAATATCAATTTATTATAATTAGAAAATTAAGTTGGGATGATAATTTTTGCTAATTGGATATTCAAAGTCATCATTTATATAAATACATTATTAGAATAAACTTGACTTGCTAAAAAAAAGTGGAAGAATGAAATCCATTTTAAGTTAATAATGGTGATTTTCTCTAGCATGGTTTAGTAACCTATGCTTTTGTGCCTATTGGTTTTAAATATGCTTGGAGTTGAATGCTCACTTGTTGACTTTGCCAAATTTCATCAATGTATATATAGTTTATGTGTTTTTATTTATAGTTTATCCGTATTTTCCATTCTTATCCAAAACCATGTTTTAGAGTTGTAAGAATTAAATATGGATATCCAACTACATGTGGATGTGAACTCTGACATTTAAGGCCCAAGTTTCCCCTGAGAAATATTGGATTAAGTGCCCTAGTGAATACATATTCCAAGTTTGTGAACTTGGAGGATTCACACAAAGTTTTTGAAGGAATGCCTCAATTGTTATGATGGTAGAATATTCATAGAATGAGTTTGTTTTAAGAGGCCGAGGCTTATCAATTTAGTAGGCACTAGCAAGATAAGTGCTACTAAAAAATCCAATAAACTTGGTGAGTACATTCCCATAAAGATTTGAAGAAAATGACAAGACTTTAAAATGAAAAAATATAGAGTTGAAAATTTAAATTATATAAATGGGCATCTAAGTATCCCTCTTAAAGCATGCAATGCCTTGCTAAATTACTAATAATGTCAAGGCTTAAGCTTGGGAAATACTAGTGCAATAGGTTGCATGCCTAATTGTGAGATACCTAGTTGTGAGGAGGATGAAATGCAGATAATTATCTAAAACCATGTTTAAACTAGGCAATGTTAACATAAACTAATAGGGTGCATGTCTAATTGTGAGATACCTAGTTGTGAGCATTGAGGAGGATAAGACGCAGATAATTACCTAAAACCATGTTTAAACTAGGCAATGTTAACATAAACTTGAGTAGGGAAAAGAGTCAATGAGTAAAACCTGTTTTAGGTCAACATTGGTGGTGTGTGGTTTTTAGGCCCAAATAATTTTGTGTTTGTTGACTTTAATGTAATAAAGTTTATAAATATGTTTGAGATACTTCATTTCAATGGAGCATAAGAGTAATTTGTGAAAGTTATTTAACCAAATGAACTAAATTTGATAAAAAAACAAATATATTCTCACATTGTTTATTATTAACATAAATAATATTTCTTTCACATCATTAATAGAGTAAAGAGGAAAAACAATATCAAATTAACATATTATCATGAATACTCTTAAGATGATTTTTCTAAAATATAAGTAACCCATCTTGGTGTATGAACATCTTACATAAGATAAAACCATCTTTCTAAACAATGGGAAAACTTATCATGGCTCATATCAAATCAGTGGTGAAGACAACCATTACTGGCTATCCTGGAACCAACTTAACATGAATCTTACATAAAACCAAAAACATTTTTTAAAATTTAGTGTGATTTTACTTTATTTATTTATTTTAATCAATAATAAGTTTGAGTTCAAATTAAGACAGAGCATATTAAAATGGAGATCAGGTTTTTCTAAATCTTTAATACTGAAGAATCTATATCACTACCATCTATATGTTTCATTTTATTTTTATTTTTTATTCCATATCATTACCATATTCTATACTATTACTATTAGGTTAACTCTTTCTTTTTCATTTAATTTAATTTAAAAAAAATTTGTCTATCCAAACATCTGCTCTGAGACCATGTAAACCAAATTAATATTAACCATGTTTTCTGATTTCTTTCAAAATTATGATAATTTAAAAATTAGGCTTGAGCTTATATCTATTACAATAGATATAAATATTTGATATTGATTTATTGATGTAATATTAATTAATTTTAAGTTTTAATATTGAAATTAATCTCAAATTTTCTTCTAGCAAATTTAAGCATTACATTTAATGATTTTAAATGATGTAATATTAATTAATTTTAAGTTTTAATATTGAAATTAATTTCAAATTCTAACATTATTCCAGCAGATTTAAACATTTAATATTGCCTTTATTCGATCGATTCTGTTTAGATGCACGAAATCTACAATATACATAAAAGTGCCTTAAAAATCAATTCTTGATTTAAATTTAGAAGTTTGGTCAGACTATTCCATCCATGCTCTGCTCTGCTCTTAGTGTCAGACAGGTTACTCCTATTTTGGTAATTTTAGTGTCCTATATTGAACCACCCTAACAAGGTAGCCCTATATCCCCCTACTTAAGTTGTCATAGTTGTGAATATCACTTGACCTCGATACATTTTATGGGTCATTAAATTAAAGAAATATTGTTTTGGAATAGTTACTTTCCATTTTCTCTCTAAATTATTATAAAATTTTGATTTCATTCAAACAAAAAAAAATATATTCATTAACATTGTGCTTTCTATCCCACCACTTTGTTGTTATAAAAAATGATTTATAATTAAAAATATTTAATATTTACTAACATTGAGTTTCATATAAAATGATAGGAAAAAAAACATGTGATCCTAGGGCATTTTTATATATTCCAGATTTCAGGAATATTTTGGAATTCCATTTTTAGTAGAGGTTAAATAATTGACCTCACTCGTGACCATCAAATTCCTCAATATTCCTGAACTCTGTAGTCAATATAAGTTTTGTGATGACATCACCCAATTTTTAGTGAACAAGAAAAGTAGATTTGAAATTCCAATCCTATACTAATCCATGGTTTATGGAAAATGGATCCACCATGTCAGGATGGATGCAAACTACCCCATATCATATTCAAGGATGTAAGTAGTTATATTTTGAATTTAGTCAAAGTGTCAAAATGCCTCTAGGTCTATGCATGAAGTTGGGTTACAATTTTTGGCAAGCAAGGGCATGTTGTTGTTGAAAAAAGTGAGCCTTTTTAAGCACTCGATAGAGCAATATTTGATCCCTCGATCTAGTTGTTCGAGGGCTTAAAGATAGCTGAGTTGAGAATTAAAACAAACCCTCCATTGAGCTCCTGTATAACCCGAGGTTACACAAGAGCTCAATCGAGCTATGGGCTCGATCGTGCTATAGGCTCGATTGTGCTATAGGCTCAATCAAGCTATAGGGCTTGATCGAGTCTTTATTTGTCCTTAAAAACCTGTGCAAGCCATTTTGTGTAGACCGCAAAAGAAAGAGGACCTCAAATGAGAGTTTGGGAGCTAGATGGAGATGGAGGAGCTCAATCCAACTACTGAACTACCCAACCAACGTCCAAGAAGCTCAAACCAACCACCACCTGGAGGCCAAGGTAGGTTTCCTATTATTTTTTGCCTATTTGAATTATTTTGTTATTATTTAAAATGCATTTTAAATTTCTAGCAAATTTGACCAAAAATATGCCTAAAAAAACTCCAAAACATAAAACAACCAAATTATAACCAATAAATATAATAAATTAATTAAATAATTGAACACATTGCATATAATATTATCATATTATATATTATATATATATATATTATTATATATATATATATATATATATATATATTATTTTAAAATGCATTTTAAATTTTGAAACAAATTGGACCAAAAATATGCCTAAAAAACTCCAAAACATAAAACAACCACATTATAACAATAAATATAATAAATTATTTAAATAATTGAAAACAATTGCATATAATATTATCATATTATATATATTACATTAGAAATCGTGGCAACTTGAGTCATTACAAACTTAATATTGACATAATGAATATGATTGCTTATAGCAAACCTCTATTGATCAAATACTAATTTTTATTTTAAAATTTAAATTCAAATTTTAAATTAATTTTAATTTTAATTTTTTTTAATATAAACATAATAATTTATTTTTAACATTAATTACTTAAACAAAATATGAACTAACGAGAAAGTTTTATTATTTAATTAAATTTTATTAACCATTTTTAATGATATTATATATATATATAGAGCATAAAGTGTAGCATAGATTGATATCTTAATATTATATGTGTGTGTTTAAATTTCAACATTAATGAGACATACATTAAATCCACCGTGAAAAGTGCATTTAAAGTGAATAAAAACATTTTGACTCTTTTCTAATTTGTACCATATTGTTTCATTATGTTGTGTTGTACCATCAACATCGTTATATGTGCTTGCACCTAATACATGTCCTGTGTTAAAGTCAAACATTATAACAACCTGTCTTATGGAGTATTTGGTTGGCATTAAATTTTATTAGTTTAGGTTTATTTCAAATTTTTACATATATTTACATATTTATGTTGTATGAATAAAATGCATTATTTAGAAATGGGAAAAAGTGTCAAGTTAGATTTGATCACTTCTTTCGATTGGGTTTACATGGAACTCAATATTTTGGCTGATAAATGATCAAAAAAGAGGCTCTAAAGCTTAGGAAGGCTAGATTATTCTACTTGAGTTTAGAAATAGTTTTCTTGCCAACATTTTTTTAAAGTCAACATTTTTTTCTTGCATTAGTTTATAAGTATTATATGTAATAGTTTAGTCAAGTTTTTTTTCATGGATTTCATATGTATTATATGTAATATGCAGATCCATCTCCCATACACCCCGCAACCGTAGTGTCGGAGTGTGGGGGGATCAACTACACATGGTCGGGCTTGTGAAAGATCATGTAGCCCAACTATAGTTCGTGTTCCACTTGAAAATCCTAACTTCGACGCAAGTCAGAGTGTCAAAACCAGTGTTTCTATCTCTGTTGATGATCATGTTATAAAGAGTAGGTCATCTTCATCTGTGGCAGTTACACCTCCTGTATTTTTAAACCCTTTTTAAACTTTATGTGGTTATCTCTTGAAATTGTCTTTAGTTTTTAAATTGTCTTCAATTGATGTGTTTGAATTTAATGTATATGTTATTATTTTTAGTTTTTGTATATATTAAATTATGTTTATGATTTACAAGCCATCAACAAGGTGAAGCTAAGGATGACAGAGAAATGTCAATCCCTTTGTGGGACGAGCTACAATTTCTATCACACTGGAGGATGTTACATACATGGATCATAGGAGAGTTGGGTAAACTCCCTCTTAGATTGCCTACTAGGCATAGTTTGACTTTGATGTTGGATATCATTAATAGGTTGATCCACACATACCAGAGGGCAGGCCCACAAAGCCACCTCCTACGTTCCATACATAAGATTAGGAGGTTATAGGCCTAGATACTTGGGAGGTAGTGAAAGTCACCACCAAGGACCATGATGTTCGTGGGGAGTTGTTTGACATCCCTACAGACTGCTATACTAGACATGTTGGTCTGATTCCACTCAAATATTTTAAGAATGTTGATGTCACCCCTTTTGTTTCTGATCGATTCATTGGAACTTGGGGATAGTTCCCCCACCATGACCAGGTCCCCATTTACATTGCAAAGCATGTATATGCAGAGTTTGTGCTACATATGAGGCCAAATTACACCAACATCGGATATGAGTTTTATGGACTCGACGTGGGATGTAGCTATGATCATGTCGAGGCTCGTAGGGACCCTGCGCATGTACCACCAACTCCAAGATTGTTGCCACTATTGTCTCAGAGCGTGGTATTTCAAATGGAGCTAGACGAGCCATCACAACTTTATGTTGAGCCCAGGCATATGCTTGAAGATAACATGCAAATGACACTAGCCAATGTGTAGGTGACATTGTGTGGAGTGATGAGCAGACCACCATCATTTCATTGTGACCCACTAGTTCCATTATATGATGATTCATATCTCGAGAGTTTACCCCTGAACATGTTTTTTCATATGCATGCTTGTGTCATGATGCCATCTGTGACACTTGGAGGGTGCACGACCCATGTGACATAGGTCATGTACATAAATACAAAACTTTTGAATCTTATCATCAAATTATACATTATTTATATTAATAAGTTTGTATTAGATTTCATTTATATTAATAAGTTCATGATAACAAGTAGACACAACCCGACTACATGGATGAGCTCTCGAAGTCATATGAGGGGGCAGTTGATCAACGAGAGTAGCCTCCACCAGTGCATGTTTCCATGGAGTCTCCTCCACATCCACCTCCACCTCATCACACTCATGTGGAGGAGAGTCACTATATATAGCTACATGGACTAGCAGTTGAGGAAAACTTTTTTATTCCTAATATTTCAACATTTTCTTCTTTTAAGTTACATGCATTTTAAGTAATTTGTAGAATAATTATATTGTGTCTTCGCCATTATGAACATAGACCTAAATGTAGAATGGTGTTGATGTTGCAATGATGTGGCAACATGAGTGGGAAACTAGGCATGGAGGTGTTGATGATGCAGGTTCACCAACATAGGTCCTAATTTTTGAGCCATAGGCAGGGGAATACCAAACCCAAAATGATCAGACCCCCATTTTACTCGACTTCTATTTAGACTCTAGTGAGGCTAGTAGATTCATATGTAATTAAATGTGGTTCAAAATCATTTATTTCTATATTGTTTATTTTATACAAATAATAATCTATTTAATTTGAATTTGAATGTGTTACATTGTAGTATCGAATTCTGGAAACCATGTTTGATCAATGGTCACATAGGGGTACTAGTGGTACTTGTAGTGGATAGATGATGCAAGAGCATCTAGCTCACCATGACCGAGTGAAGTCTTAGCCAGGTTTGAAGGTTGTTGATCATCTGGATTGTTTTTTATTTTATTTTAGTACATGAGGTCATAAGGTAGGATTATTAATTTGTTTCATTTTTGAGTTGTTGTGTTAAGTCAAAGTTAAACAGACAGTTAGAATTATTATAGTCCAACCAGTAATAAAATAGTAATTAGGAAGTAATCTATCAACTTAGAAGGAAAAATACAAAGTCTAAATAAATCTTGTGATATCAACCGAACTATGGTTATCAACCATGTCAAGACTGACCAACTGAAATCCATGACAGTTTCAATTAACTGCAACCAACTGTAATAAAAAAATGTATAAGAACAGGAATGTAATGCAAAAGCAAGGTTCAGCAATTTCATAGTGAAGAAATAAGAAAATACAGAGAGACATATCTCTTCTATTATTGTCCATCTACATTCATTGTCAAACTCCTGTAATATTGTAAATTTCATTTATAAAATTAATACAGAACAAACTGTGAGCAATCATGTGAGTCGTGATCCTACTGTGCACTCATTTAACAAGTAGATAATTTCAAGTCTGGAAAAACGTCCGTGTACATAGAAGTAACCAGCAAGTGGAGCAACAGTCCGAGGATCGAGGAATAATAAACAAACGTGAGAAAACAAGAAATGGCACGCAGAAGAACAACCCACAACAGAGGTACCTCATCAAACACTTTTCATAATTATCATAAGTGGAATAGTAAAGATCGAAAACTGTATTATCTTTATTGTTAATTGAAACATATACATCCATAGTATCTCTTATAGTATAATAAAAAGAAATCAAGTGTCATGACCAAAGCGGGCAAAACCCTAGTCGAGGGTTTGGGTACAGTGACCCATATTTCTTGTCAACAAACAGTCATCATAACTGAACCGAACTAAAGCCTCCGAAAGATACAATAAACACAGATAAGAGAAACAACAGACGACAACCATTCCCCTACAGAACCCATAACCTTAACAATACATAAACAACTTGAAGAGCGAGAGCCTATCGGCAGGTTCGCCATCATAAGGAAGTTGAAAACGGAAGAGCCCACGTACCTAGGTCGAATTGTAGACCTGCACATACAAACGAGTACATATAAACACGCATGCATAGTAAATGAACCATAGATGAACCCTGTATAGAAAAACGAGAGGGTTTCCACATCTTACCTGAGCAAGCGGACCAGGGCTCGAGGAGCAGAGTCGTTGCCAAGAAAACTGACGGATCTGAGACCGAAGGAACGAGGTTGGTTAGCATCGATATAATGAAGAGGATGATTTGAATCAAGGAAGGGTTTCATTACCTGTTTAAGATCGCGGACAACCACCAGAATGTCCCCTGAATCCAAGATGACGAGAACTGATATTATTTTGTGCACAGAACAGTGACAGAGGCAGCAAAAATCCCAGTAAATACGGCCAAACGTAAACAAAGGTGAAGAAACAAAACTAGAAAGCAGTTCCTTGATGGGCCGGAGTTCCCAAACAGACCACATTAAAATAACAGAACGATACAAGAACCTTACAAGGTGAAAAGGATCCGAGCGAGCACACCAGAATCAGAATGACAATGAACCACTGGAGAAAGTCTTCCACGAGTTTACAACCAAGCTAGACAGACCGAGTTAAACCCATAAACTTACTCGGAGGCGAACCAGGAATTGCCATACTCACCAAAATAGGGATTTCACAGAACAACTCTCAAAACCCTCACAGCAACCTCTCGGTGGGTAGAACAGTCTCGAATGATCGAGAAACAAAGTGTTTGGGCCAAAGAACGGGTCGAGGAGCCAAGCCCGAGGCGAGTGGGTGGACATTAAATGCAGCATTAACTCGTTTCATCAACCAACACCAAAATATCAGCGGGCCAACTTTGCATGCAAAACACAAAATATCACCAACATCGAACATGTCGTAAAAGCCAAACAGTGAACATAGCCTACGAACGCGTGGAGTTGCGGGCCAGTGTGGCTGGGTGACACCAATAGATTGTATATTTTCAGGCCCATTTCACAGGGCACATTCACATGTGATACATACTTTATATATTTTCATACATGGACAATTTATCGATACATGAATATTATTTCAGTTTATGGATACTTATTATTTTAGTTTATAGATGTTCGTGTAATGTAATTTGTATATATTCTCATATAGACAGTTTATTGATACATTCATTATTTTAGTTTATGGATGTTTATTAATTATTGTTTATGGATGTTCATTAAATTTCAATTTATGGATCTATTAATTATTCGTTAGTTTAAAAAAAAATTTAGTGATTTTTTTTTAAAGATAACAAATTTGATTTCTAGTTTTATAGACTAAGAAAATAAATACAATCTTACTATGATACAAACCGCTTTGATACTTAAAATGAACTAAATATATCATGTATCAATTTAATATTGAGCATGGAAAGAATTACAAATATGCTTCATATTAGCTTCTCAAAAGTGCCTTTTAGTGCAATCAATGCTTGTTATTACATTGATTTTAATAATAATTATGTGAATTTTTAAATTCATCCATATTATAATAATATATATATATTATATATATATATATATATTATATAATATATAAAAAAATATATATGAAAATTTTTGCAACCCACCCATATACCATTGCATGGTCAACTCTTTATGTATTTCAATAAATTCCTTATCTTAAGGTTCAATTAAAAAACACAAATAAGATTGAAATAAGTTTTATTCAATTTTAAAAGATGTCTTGTAAACAACAAATAAGTTTTATTCAATATTTTTTTTTGAGGTTATAGCTTAATCATAACATGATATAAGTCATATGTATTGAAATTTAGTATACCAAAAAAAAATCTATAATATGTTACTATGATTTTATATAATGGTCAGAAATTTCCTAAATTTACTTGGTTATTCAAGTATTTCAATCAATTTCTTATATTAAGGTTCAATTAAAAACCACAAATATGGTTGAAAAAAGTTTTATTCAATTTTATTTCTTTTGAGGTTATCTAGACGAGCTTAGTCATAATATGTTATGATGTGGAAAAATGAGTGGGATACTAGCCATGGAGGTGTTGACGATGTGGGTTCATCGACAAATGCCCTAATCATTGAGCCATAGGCAGGGGAGTACAAAACCCATATTGATCACACCCCCATTTTACTTGACTTCTATTTAGGCTATAGTGAAGCTAGTAGATTCATATGTAATTAAATGTGGTTCAAAATAATTTATTTCTATATTGTTTATTTTGTACAAATAATGATCTATTTAATTTGAATTTGAAAGTGTTACATTGCAGTACTAAATTCTGGACACCATGTTTGACCAACGGTCACATAGGGGTACAAGTGGTACTTAGAGTGGATAGATTGTATATTTTCAGGCCCATTTCATAAGACACATTCACATCTAATACATACTTTGTCTATTTTCATACATGGACAGTTTATGGATACATGAATATTATTTCGGTTTATGGATACTTATTATTTTAGTTTATGGATGTTCGTGTAATGTAATTTCTATATATTTCCATATAGACAGTTTATTGATGCATTCATTATTTTAGTTTATGGATGTTTATTAATTCTTGTTTATGGATGTTCATTAAATTTCACTTTATAGATCTATTAATTGTTCGCTAGTTAAAAAAAGAAACCTAGTGTAATTTTTTTTAAAAAGATAACAATTTTGATTTCTAGTTTCATAGACTAAGAAAATAAATATGATCTTACTATGATACAAGTCACTTTGATACTTAAAATGAACTAAAATATATCATATATCAATTTAATTTTGAGCATGGAAAGAATTACAAATATGCTTCATATTAGCGTGTAAAAAGTGCCTTTTATTGCAATCAATGTTTCTTATTACAATTATTTATAATAAATTAATTGAATTTTAAATTTATTCATATTATAATAAAAAATCTATATATGAAATTTTTTGCGACCCACACCATATACATTTCTGGTCAACTCTTTAAGTATTTCAATAAATTCCTTATTCTTAAGGTTCAGTTAAGAAAGACAAATAGGATTGAAATAAGTTTTTTTCAATTTTCAAAGATGTCTTGTAAACAAGAATCAAGTTTTATTCAATATTTTTTTTTTGAGGTTATCTAAGAGATTAGTCATAACATGATAGAAGTAATATGTATTGAAATTTAGTATACCAAAAAACAATATATGATATGTTTCTATGATTTTATATAATGTTACAAATTTCCTAAATTTACTTGGTTATTCAAGTATTTCAATCAATTTCTTATATTAAGGTTCAATTAAAAAACACACATATGATTGAAATAAGTTTTATTCAATTTTATTTCTTTTGAGGTTATTTACACGAGCTTAGTCATAACATGATATTTATATATAATATATTATATATATTATATATATATATATTATATATATTATATATATATATTATTATTTATATATAATGTTATGACGTGGCAAGATGAGTGGGGTACTAGGAATGAAGGTGTTGACGATGCAGGTTCATCGACACATGCCTTAATCGTTGAGCCACAGGCAGGAAGTACAAAACCCATATTGATCAGAGCCCCATTTTACCCGACTTCTATTAAGACCCTAGTGAGGCTAGTAGATTCATATGTAATTAAATGTGGTTCAAAATCATTTATTTCTATATTTCTTATTTTGTACAAATAAAGATCTATTTAACTTGAATTTGAATGTGTTACATTACAGTATCGAATTCTTGGCACCATGTTTGACCAACGGTCACATAGGGGTACTAGTGGTACTTAGAGTGGATAGATTGTATATTTTTTGGCCCATTTCATAGGGCACATTCACATGTGATACATACTTTGTATATTTTCATACATGGACAATTTATGGAAACATGAATATTATTTCGATTTAAGGATAATTTTAGTTTATGGATGTGTGTGTAATGTAATTTGTATATATTTTCATATTGACAATTTATGGATACACTCATTATTTTAGTTTATGGATGTTTATTAATTCTTGTTTATGGATGTTCATTGAATTTCAGTTTATGGATTTATTAATTATTCGATAGTTTAAAAAAAAATCTAGTGTAATTATTCTATAAAAAGATAACAATTTTGATTTCTAGTTTCATAGACTAAGAAAATGAGTACAATCTTACTATGATGCAAGTCACTTTGATACCTAAAATGAACACAAATATATCATCTATCAATTAATATTGAGCATGGAAAGAATTACAAATATGCTTCATATTAGCTTGTAAAAAGTGCCTTTTAGTGCAATCAATGTTTGTTATTACAATTATTTTAATATTAAATTATTTGAACTTTAAATTCATCTATATTATAAAAAAAAATCTATATATGAAAATTTTTGCGACCCACCCATATTATGGTCAACACTTTAAGTATTTCAATAAATTCCTTATCTCAAGGTTCAATTAAAAAACACAAATATGATTGAAATAAGTTGTATTCACTAATTTGTTTTTGGGGTTATCTACAAGAGCTTAGTCATAACATGATATAAGCCATATGTTTTAAAATTCAGTATACCAAAAAATAATATATGATATGTTTTTATGATTTTATAAATGTTCTGAAACTTCCTATATTTAATTGGTTATTCAAGTATATCATTCAATTTCTTATATTAAGGTTCAATTAAAAAACACAAATATGATTGAAATATGTTTTATTCAATTTTATTTCTTTTGAGGTTATCTACATGATCTAGATATATATATATATATATATAATATATATATATATATATATATTATATATATATTATATATATATATATATATATATTATATATATATATATATATATTATATATAATATATATGATCATGTAATGATATGGAAACAAAGTGGGATACTAGTCATGGAGGTGTTGACGATGCAGATTCATCGACACATGTCGTAATCATTGTGCCACACGAAGGGGAATACCAAACCTAGATTGACTAGACCCCCATTTTTTACTTGACTTCTATTTAGACTCTAGTGAGGCTAGTAGATTCATATGTAATTAAATGTGGTTCAAAAACATTTATTTCTATATTGTTTATTTTGTAGAAATAATGATCTATTTAATTTGAATTTGAATGTGTTACATTGCAGTACCAAATTATGGACACCATGTTTGACCAATGATCACATAGAGGTACTAGTGGTACTTAAAGTGGATAGATTGTATATTTTCAGTCCCATTTTATAGGGAACATTCACATGTGATACATACTTCGTATATTTTCATACATGGACAATTTATGGATACATGAATATTATTTCAGTTTATGGATACTTATTATTTTAGTTTATGGATGTTCGTGTAATGTAATTTGCACATATTTTCATATAGACAATTTATTGATACATTCATAATTTTAGTTTATGGATGTTTTTTATTTTTTGTTTATGGATGTTCATTAAATTTTAATTTATGGATCTATTAATTATTCGCTAGTTTAGAAAAAAAATATAGTGTAATTCTTTTATAAAAAGATAACAATTTTGATTTCTAGTTTCATAGACTAAGAAAATAAGTACAATCTTACTATGATACAAGTCACTTTGATACTCAAAATGAACTAAAATATATCATGTATCAATTTAATATTGAGAATGGAAAGAATTAGAAATATGTTTCATATTAGCATGTAAAAAGTGCCTTTTAGTGCAATCAATGTTTGTTATTACAATGATTTTAATAATAAAATTATTTGAATTTTAAATTCATCCATATTATAATAAAAAATCTATATATGAAAATTTTTGTGACCCACCCATATACCATTGCATGGTCAAACTTTCAAGTATGTTAATAAATTCCTTATCTCAAGGTTCAATTAAAAAACACAAATAGGATTGAAATAAGTTTTATTCAATTCGAAAATATGTCTTGTAAACAACAAATAAGTTTTATTCAATATTCTTTTTTTGAGGTTACCTACAAGAGCTTGGTCATAACATGATATAAGTCATATGTGTTGAAATTTAGTGTACCAAAAAACAATATATGATATGTTTCTATGATTTTATATAATGTTATGAAATGTCCTAAATTTACTTGGTTATTCAAGTATTTCAAGCAATTTCTTATATTAAGGTTCAATTAAAAAACACAAATATGATTGAAATACGTTTCATTCAATTTTATTCCTTTTGAGGTTATCTACACGATCTTAGTCGTAATATATATATATATATATTATATATATATATATATATATATAATATATATATATATATATATATATGATGTGGCAACATGAGTGGAATACTACGCATGGATATATTGACAATGTAGGTTCATCGACACAGGCCCTAATAGTTGAACCATAGGTAGGGGAGTACCAAACCCAGATTGATTAGACCCTCGTTTTACCTGACTTCTATTTAGACTCTATTGAGGCAAGTAAATTCATATATAATTAAATTTTATTCAAAATAATTTATTTCTACATTGTTTATTTTGTACAAATAATGATCTATTTAATTTGAATTTGAATGTGTTACATTGCATAATACAAAAGGAAATTAACACAAACAGATTACAGAAAACACACACAAAAACTAGACAAAAATATATTGGCGGAAAAAGGTAGAAGCCTGATACCATTCCCCCCCCAATGATAAATCCAAAATAAGAACAAGGAACCATCTTCCAAGTTCTCATGTTGATCCTCAAAAATATTGCCTGAAAAAACTGCCAAATCTGGATGCTGAAGAAACTGCAAAATGAAGAGACTGAGTCAGTTGCATCACTGATTCATCTCGAAATGACACTTGACAACTCCATCATGTGCCAAGCCGCAAAAGGATCCAACTGCCCTTTGCTTGAAAACAACATCCGGTGTCCACTGACACAATTTGATGAATGCCCACTGGCGTATTTGCTGATGATGATCGCCCACTGGCTGAAGATGTCGAAAAACAACTCAATGTTGCTTTTGCTATGATGAAAGCTGGTCACTGCTACTTTGTTGTTGGTCGCCCACTCATGAATTTGTTGATGCTCACTACTGATGACAAATGCCCTCTGGCTGATGAAGATGCCCACTGGCTGCTTTGCTGATGTTGTCGAGACTTTCAGTCGGACAACCACTTGTCAATTTCATTGACATTTCCCCCCTTTGTCCGCTGAAAGGAGAGACAATCTTCACCAAAATATATTTGAACGCCCCCCCTTCAAGTGTAGGAGAGTTTCATTGTTGTACTCTTTCGTTCAACTGCATGAGAGTACCATCATTGGTTCACTACTGGCTGCACTATGTGTGATTGTAGTCGGTTGTAGAATTGAGACAATCTTTCTACTGTGGATGACCATTCCCAAGGATCGATCCATTCATAATGTATCTTCAATCTGGATGATTTTTGTTGGTTGCGAAATTTTTCTGAGGAATGATTGGGCTTGCCACAATAGCAACAAGGATGGAGATCAAAACACTGATCTTCCATATGACCGGTTCTTTGACAATGAGAACATTTCGGTTGGACGTCAACTTCAGGTTGCGTGCAATTCTGTTTGTCTACAACATTCTCAGAACCTACTGAGGTGAGTGGTTTAAGAAATCATGCACTCACAAACTTAATTGGCTTGGAATAATCTGGGATATGTAAGTTGGTGTCATGAGTGACATATCCTAAGCCTTGTTGATTCTTGTTATTTTGAATTTCTTCCTAGGGCTTGATGATGGGTTTGGAAGAAATTTGAATTTGCTCATGAACAACTTCGACACTTGAAGTTGTTTGAATGAGTGATTTGGAATCAACATCTTTATCTTCATCTATATAGTTGAATGACTTGGAAGAAGCACTCTTTTGTTGCAGCTCATCTCTTTGTAGTTGCGACTCTAGTTGAAGAAACTCAATGGTTTCATGTGTTTGTTGTAGATGCCGTGAAAGATTAGCAAGAGTTTCTTTGCTGATGTGCACCATGTCTTCATGACTGGAGATGATCAAACTGTGAAGAATGTGTAACAATTGAATATGTTGCACCATATGAACTTGCACACGTGAAATCAGGCTCTCTTGTCGTAGATGTCGTGCTTTGAACTATTTCACTTGATTTTGTTACTTGCTTGACAGGTTCGCTGGCTATGGGACTTGAATGGCACGCTTGCTTAATTTGTTGCTTATTGCACTTGCTGGGAACACTTGCTAGAGTTGTAGAATGTTCTTGCTTAAAATCCGGAATTCACGCTCGCTTGATGACTATCGCGTTTGTTTAAGCGCTCACTTGACTTACTTGATGAATTCATGTTCACTTGAATGAATAGCCACTCTTGCTTGATTTTGATGTCAACTTGCTTGATTTGTGTTAGAGTTGAACTTGTTTGGTTGCTTTGATGGTTGCTGCAATGAACTTCACTCTGGCTCGCTTGAAAGTTTGAACCTGTTGATGCCTCAAAAATCGCTGCAACAACATTGGGGAAACCACCCGGTCCGGACCTTAGTGCAGCTCCTTTTCCGTTTGGGGTAGTGGCTCCGACTGGGGATAATGGGACCAGTTTCCTAGAAATAGATAAATGGGATGAGTGAATGATTTATAGATAACACTAGCGGTGAGCGAAAGGCTAAAACTATTAACAGAAATATAAATAAATGAAACTATCCCGAGGATCTATTGAGCTCTAAAGCATAGCGTTTGATGCTCTATGTCTAGAAGATAAGCATATAGATGACTGTATCTTCACAACATAGATATTAAATCTTTTAAGATTGTTGTGCTTAAATAGTTAAGCAGAGCGATTAAAGCGAAATTACCACACTTTATACATTTATATCATTGTCATACACATGATTAAAAGCAAAGGCAGATCACTAAACACCCAATAGTGGAATGAATAAGATTTGCTGTTATAGCGCATGCATATAATCAACGATAGCAAGAATAATTACATAACAATTCATATAAATGGAATGAATTCAGACATAGATAGAAATACCATATGAGCTGCATGACACTCCCAAATATCAATCGCTATGTGCAGTTCTTCCTTTAACGCAAAAAACATTCTTCATTTAACGACAATAGTGCACAATTGCATAAAGAAACTTTCTCATTAAAGTAAGAACAACTGGTCGAGTTTCATAAACGAATATTGGCTGAAGCACAGTAGTGCAAACTTTAGTCTGTTAAGTCTCTTACAAAATTTTACGACCCTTTCTGAAAACATGAAAGGGTCTATAAATACAATACTAATTTAAATATCTACTAAACAGAAATGCTACTAAACTGATATCAATAACTTTTGATCCTATTTTGGCTAGCGATCTGGCGAGATGGAGGGTGATTCATCAAGTCGGCTACTTTCCTTTGAATTTGAGTTGATTTATCGCCAGCATTGGCTCAATTTCCGGAGGTTTGTTGAGGCGCGAACTGAGCTGGGCAGCATAGGTAGCATCTTGAATATCGGGGATCATACACTCGATTGCATCTGTCAAACACTTCAGGGTGGCTCTTTGTGTATGTGGCTTAATTAGGAAAATCCAATATGCTTCCAAGTTTAAACTATTAACCCCGGCGATTAATCTTCCCTTTTCTTCTAACTCAGGGTAACATGATTTCTCCAATGCATTTGTTGTTGTCATCTTTCCTGGTGTACATTGGGAAATCATATTCGCCAAGTAGAGAGTGTTGTTGACTAAATCAACTAGATTGCTAGAAGTTGATCTACATCTTGAAGCTGCTCTCTCTGCTTTCAACACCTGAGTGTGCCATTCTGTGAAAAGTATATCTTTATATGTTTCAAGTATCCTGGGCAAATTTGCTGCTTTTCCCTGATTCAAATCTTGCCATTCAAGATGTTCGATAATGGCCTCATCGGCTTGATTTAAATCTTCCCTAGCTTTCTCTACCTGTTCATTTATGGATGTGGTTAATTCGCACAGTGGCTCAGCTTGAGCGATCTGTTGACACAAGAGTTTAACCTGAGATATTAGTGCATTGTTTATCAACGATGCTTCTTTTCTGAACTCTGTCACTTGCGAAGCGCCTTTTATCTTTTCTAGCTGCGATGACATTTGAGTGATTTGCTCATCTTTGGTTTTCACCATTTGTTCATTCGCTGCTTTCAACTTTTCCAATGCCTCTGTCAATTCTTTCTGTTTATGGATCGCAGCCTAGTCAATCCTTTGCTTTTCCGCTTGCAATTGCTGGGTTAATTGATTATTCATTTGCTGTTGTGCCAGCAACTGCTCCTCTACTTGTGCTGCCCTATGCTTCGTTTCGGCCAACTCCGTCTGTAATGTGGAGATTTCTTGGTCCTTATTCTTCAATAAAAGGCTTACCTCCGATGCTTTGTCGATTGTTGCTACCGAATAGGCTCCAGCATACTGTGACAACTTTGTTAAATCATCGGAGGGGTCCAATTTCTCCTTCCATACTACATTACCCATGACCGCTTGCTCTGGAAAGATAGAAGGTTGATCAATCCTTCGTCTTTTCCTTGATCGCTTTACAACTGCTCTATGCCTTGGGCTGTAGAAAACATCCAATGGAGGAATATCTTCTACCTGCAGAATGATCTGATCGGTGGGATCTTTTGGAATTATTTCAACATCCTTAGACTTAGGTGGGCCGCTGGTTCCACTTAGAACCTAAGATGAAGTAACGTCTTGCGTGTCGCTGGTCTTAGAAGTGTCTGTATCTTTTGAGCGTTTTGATCCACTGATGATAGAATCAAACTGCTGCCATTCCTGGAGCAATTTGGGGTCTGTGGTAGTGTCCACATTGACATTAGTAGTGGTCTGTTTCCCTTTCTCAGTTTGAGACTCCTTTTGTACTTGTTCCTGTTCTTTCTTCTGATGCTCCTCCTGTTCCCTCTGCTGTCTATCCTCGTGTTCTTTCTTTAGCCGTTCTTCCTGCTCCTTCCTCTGCTTTTCCTCTTGTTCTTTCCTCTGCTTTTCCTCCTGCTCCTTATTATGATCTTTTGCTATAGCAGGAGGTTCCTTTGTCTGTTGCTGACCAGGCTCGCTTGACGATGTCGCTGGGGTCGTTGCTAATAAATATAGAGGCAGAGTTTGTAACCTCTGCTCTCTAAGTTTATTAAATTCAGTCAACCCTTCATCATTATATTTCATCCTAGCGAGTTCTTTAGCTTGTCCTATTGTTTCAACTGCAATGAACAGGTCATCGAACATATCTTCTTGATGCTCAAACGTTGTTAATTTGGCGTGTTCTAATGCGGCATAGGCAGCTAGCTTTGGATCAAATGCCCTGTTTGGGATTGTGGCTAGAGATAAAGATTGAATCTTTGTAGCTTCCTTTTCTGCATGTTTGAGATCATGCAGCATAAATACACCACACCTTAAGGGAAAAGCAGGCCAGCCTCTTTTCTTTTCCTTTTTTAGAGTCTGTGTAGTACTCTCAGCCGTAATCTGATGGGAAATTTCTCTTGCTAGCAACTTATCTGGAAACTCTGGGAGAACATGTGGGTTGGCTTGGCTGCTGTAAACTCTGATATAGGTAAATTGCTCTTCTCCAAACCAACTAGCCACTGCTGGTAAATCAAAGGAAGCTTGGTAGGAAATCTTTGAAATGGGTTTATCAAAAATGGAATAGTAAATGGGGACCATAAAGCCATTACAGATTTGATACAGGTGGTTTTTGTAAGAAGACTTCCACAATTTTTTATGGTATATATGAATGGGCGAGGGGTCCTGTGCAGTCCACCTCCAACCAAGAACAGGAAATTCGGAATTGAAACATAATGTGTCTAAGATATATGCACTATAGTAAAATGGGGGGATTTTCCTTTCAGTGACCATGGTCTTATTTCTAAAATCACGAACAGCTACTGCTAGTTTATCCGAGAGAATAGTAGCCCAATCCATGATTATACTATTTACTGCTGCCTCCATAAGAGGAACCATTTCTATGGTAAAACTAGCAGAGTCGTGTAATCCCCATAACCTACACATCATTATACCTGCATAGCAATAAGGAGAAGCCAAAGAATCAACCGAGTACTTACTGGAAGATTCGTGTTTGTGCTTGTTCGGATTTTGCCTCCAATCCTTGATGGGTTCGGATTCAATTTCATTTTCGCTTGCAAACTTCTCCAGGAAGGCGATGTTGTATATTTTCTCTGGCTCGGGCAAATGATACATTTTCCTTAAGTCATCTGCTTTGAATGATCCGAAAATCCTCCCATCTCTGGTGCTAAAAGTTCTGTCCATGATTGGGATTTCTTCAATTGCCCATCGCACAACGTTTGTGTATGGGAGAATTTGCTCCCTGGCTGCTATCCTGTGAAGGAAAGAATCGGCTAAATCTTTGAGAGTGCAATCAGACTTCCGTATTGAATCCGCGGTAGCTTCTGTTACCGTCTTCTTTGGTTTCTTGGCTTCAATTAAGTCGTAAGTGCCTTGCCAAGTCACTCTGGTGAGGCCCGTGCATGTAGTATCAGATATTAGGCCCTTCTTCTTGTTTGCAGCAGCTTGTCCTACGACTGGTGGATTGGAAGCACCCGCAGCCTTCTTAGATTTCTTACCCATCATGCTCGAATTCCTGTCTATGAATGAATTCTGCACAGAGAGGCAATTGTGCGTAAGAGAGAGAGATAACAATGAAAACTTGCAAGTGATAACATATGAATAGGTGCGCAGTAATATATTCAGCTTTTAAAACGCGGAGACAATCCATAGAAATATTTTAAGCCATGATTCCATTAATTGGCCGTATAAAACCTGTCACCCTATAAATGCCCATTATATCGTTATTTGGGCGAGTAATCTCCTTAAGCATGCAATGGACGTATTGGCGGCCGAGCGGAAATGATTAAGCCTTAAATATGAATAAATTGAGCTTTCCAATCACTTTAACGGCTTTTTATTGAAAACTGTGCCTTATCGCATCGCATCAGGGGATGACAAGCGCGCCTTAACAATGTATATTGAGTACCGCCGATCGCCGAATGCGATATCGCATCGGCGAAAAGCTTTATGCGCATCAAGACTTTAGTAAAGGTAACCCGCCGATCGCCGATCGCCGATAGCACATCGCATCGGGGCTAATGGTGTGGGGCGCTTTGAAATGTGCATTGGATATTGCCAATCGCCAAATGCAATATCGCATTGGCGGAAAGCTTTGTGCCACTTTATATATCTCTTATGTCATTGCGATATGCGATCTTGCGATCGCTTTATCGCAATGACCAAGATTCGCGTTATTTCTTTAAAAAGGGTTTGCTCAAAAAGGGTTTTATAAACACATTCATTTGATTATCGGACTTTTTGAACAATAGAAGTATTGATATCAATTTTATTTTAAAGGGACCCATTTCGTATGTTATTGTTTTATGAATAAAAATGATATGAAATGGGGGGTTGTTTGTAGAGCACAACACAACCACATGGTTAGGTAAACCACAAGATCTACATGGTTTTCTACACCATTATTTCTATTCATCACTAACAACATGCTTGTAATCAAAATGAACTCTAGAATACTTATACTTTTTATACCTTTCTTTATTGTCTCTGGTGCAACCCTGGCAATGAGAGTTTGCCTTAGCTCTTCCTCTACAATGTGCATTGTCATGGGGGGATGGTGATGAGTTCCAATCATCCTCTTTCTCTGATGGCTTTGACAATGCTTTGTTAGCTTCTGATACCTTTGAGCACTCTCCTTTAGTGTATCCCAAACCTACAAATCGAGGTCTTTGTACAACCTCCAAGGGTTGAGTCATCCCTTGGACATTACACCAATTCCTCCTCCTTTATACCCAATCTTGGTAAGGAGTCTCATGCCAATTCCTGAAATGGGTACCTCCTTGTTTCCAATAGAAATAGTTTCATATGAAAGTTAAACTAAAGAACGATCAACATTGTTTACCTCAGCTGTTGATTCTGAAGCGGATGATGATGGCTTCACTAAGCCCTCGTTGCGCTTCAACTTTTACAGGGCCTCTTTCGTGGCTCGTAGCTAAAGCTACAGTCTCTGCTTCTCCTATTTTTCTTCTTGTAGAAATCTCCTCAATTCAACATTCTTTTTTTGAAGGCTTTGATTGATCTCATCATTCGAATGATGAGAAAATGATGAAGAAGATGAATCATCATTGGAAGATGGAGATGGGGCATCATCCTCTACTCTTTCTTTCTCCCATTCCTCTCTTGCTATCTTCTCCTAATAATCCACATACATTATGTCCACCATGCATGCCATCCAGAGGAGGTCCTCATAGAGATATTTGTTGTTCTCCATTTCCCTTATTGTTGTACGTTCAATCATTCACACTCACAATTCACATCAGCGAGAAGATCACTTTGATATCAAACTTGATCTGGATCTCTTTAGCTACCGAAATTAACCAAGACCTTTTAATTTTGTAATATTAGCATAACTGCATATGAAATATTATAGAACAACCACATGTTCATATTGTAAAGAATATGAAACATAATGACAACCATCAAATCAAGAACCCAAACACATTGATAATGGAGTTCACCCAGTGTGGGTTACGTCCCTAGGCTCAATGTCAAGAGTGGGGAGGCCGCTTCATTAAATGTTGCAAGATGATGATGATGTGCATGGTACATTCTTCGTCATTACAAGGATAAATTCCCTTGACCAGAGTGGCATGTCTCTCCACGAGATGTTTTCCCCATAGGAACTCTCACTCAAATGGGCCCACCTTCAACATGACAAGCTAATAAAATCTCACATGATGTGGCATACAAGTATCCCTCAACATAATGGTAATCAAGGATCTCAACAACAAAAACATCATCTTAGCAAAACAGAAGAAATACATGACATAACTGCATCATTTACCTCCACTTTCGGGGATGGACGAAAAATTCAAAGCTCAGCTAACAAAATGAACCACACTGTTGAATCTGTGGTGTGAAATCATGTCAAACGACTATAAATTTTTCCCCTTTATGACATTATCAAATTATGGACCCTCAGGAATCTCGAAGATTCACCCAAAGATTCTTTCCTGAAGATGGAAAAAAAATCCGTTGCTCGGATGAAGATTCTGAGCATACCGTTGCGCTCCTTGTGAAATTCTGTGAAAACTTACTATAAAGTTGGCATCATTTTTCCTCTGTCAAAAATCAACCTCCAAGGGAATCTTTTAGATTATGCAAAGATTCCTTGCTATTGGCCACCTCGATTTTTACTACTCATAGGGGGAAATGAACCACACGGTTGGATTTATAGCACAAAAATGTGAAAAAATAACTATAAACTTGTCAAAATCTGACACTGACACCTCTGGTCCTCTAAGAGAATCATTTTGGCATCTCCAAGATACCCTCGCTCATGGTTCCACTACCCAGGCCACTCCTGGTTCTGCATCTCTTCCACCATCAGTCCAGTGAGAAATTTAAATGAGCTCTTATATAATTTATTGGGCATATTGGTCAAGCCATGGGTCATTGGCCCAATGGTAAAGTTACGCAATTATTGTGGAGGCAGATCAAGTTCAAAACCTCCCTGCTCCAAACTTGGATTGTTTTTTTTTAAAACACAGTTTATTGTTGTCGGTGGTTACATCGACGATTACAAAGTGCATTGTAATTAACATTGGTGGGTAAAGTTTGACTCATAACCGTGGTGGCATTCGTTTGAACGATGGTCCATACAATTATAGTGCAGTTGTTTGTTATGCTCTATGTTGTCATATATGTTGTGGAACTGCTCGGGTGGCAGGCCGAACCCACTAGGCCGAGTAGGTTCAAACCCCGCCAGTTCCAATATACATAACATATTTATGTTGCGGAATGGTTGGCGGGGTTGGTGGTCTGCGAACCAACCTTGGTTTAATATATAATAATGTTGGCGAGGCTGGTAGCCCACCACCCCAATTTAATATTTTTTTATTTTTTTTGAGCTATGTGATTCAAATCTTCCTGGCAAAAAATAAAGGTCACTGGAAAAATTAAGTAAGCGAAAAATTCACTTGTTCCGGTGGCCGGATTTTGTTTGTCGACATACTTCCAAATTGTTGTCTTGTTAAGACTGTCACTTGGCCAAGTTTGACCCGAACTTTGACCAGCTACAACATGAGCATACAAGCTTAGATTTGAGTGTTGTTCACATTGGTGGAATCAGAATGAGGAACACTACAATCTGGTTCTAGTTTCACTTCAATCTAAGGACTTATATTTTTGAGCATTTTCAAGGCCACTTCTAAATTTTGAGCATGTCTAGAGCCACTTGGATCAGCAGTGCTCCAAGTCATTGATATATATATCTACACTACCCCAAAATGCATTGATACATATCTATGCATTAATCCATCATTTCATTAATTCATATAACTCTATCATTCAAGACAACGTTCTAGGAAGCATTCAAGAAGTTCAACTCTACTTCAAATAATATGCACTCATATTAGGGCATAAAACCTTAAAATCTACTCCATTTGTAAATAAGTCACTCTAGTTATAAAACTCAGTTTAAAAACTACTCCATAAAAATGAATGCATTGCTATCATAAATGTGAATACCGAGGATGCAGTCATAAAGGATAAATATATAGGGGCAAAGGAGAATGTTGCTCTAGAAGGAATTTAACACTACTCCAAGGAATTTTGATGCTACTCTAGAAAGATAACACTGCTCCAGGAATGATTGCTCAAGCCCCACTTCTGACACCTTAGTATATAAATTATTGTATGCAAATGTATAGATTTGTGATAACGCTGCATTATAAGAATATTAAATGCTACATTGTGAGAAAACGTTTTTTCTTCCTTATATAATCGTTGCATTAACCATTGCATTGCATTACATTAATGATGCAAATGTTGTAGTCTTTGCATTGTATTAATGTTGCAATGATACCAACCTCAACACATGTATTTAATAATTGTAATGGCTTGTTTTTAAAGTCATCACTTATGCAAGATATGTTTAATAATTTCATCCGCCATATTTAATGTGATTGCCAACATTATATTGGAATCAACTAGAATTTTTTCCATGTTGCAATAATCTAATGAACACATCTGAAATATATTAATGCTTGAGCAATGCGTTCACCGGGTCATATATAAAGGAGCAATAATCGACAACACAGTATAATAATCATTCAATAGCTGGCACAAAACCCATCATTCTATATTATGACACAAATAATATAAATCAATCAACATTTACATTGGTTATATTTACAAAGTCCAATAGTTATGAATATTTTCAATGGAACAAATGTCACATACACCCTGCGTCCAATATTATGTATGGGCTTGTCAACACTCATTATTTATCATTTTTTCTTCTACCATTTTTGTTCCAGTCAAATATTCATATCCATAATTACACATAGTCGTTAGTTTTCATATTACTTGTGTTACCTTCCTTGCTAGAATTCATACCTTACCATTACATATAGGAATTATTTTGAGCACTAAATTCTCTTTGGGATGCCATTTTCTTCCTTGAAATGTCGCTTACTCTCTTAGTCTATTTTACTTTTAGGGTTATGCTTAATTTTTCATGTGTAGCTTTTCAACGTTGGTGATACCTCTTTCAATGGCATGTACTGCTTCATTTCAGTGACTGCAAAGAATATAGTCCGCAACATAGTGGATTTGAATGTCAATCTCATGAATCGCAATCTTCAACATTTTCATTTGATAGTGCTTCCTGCCAAAGTATTTGATATTGCATTTCCTGTCTATGTGCTTGGATATAAATAAAGTTTTTCCTTTTCTTTTCTCTAGTAATCCACATAAAGTCATTTTCAAGGCTATGCTTGATATTTCATTAGCCTTTCGTTTGATTAATATTTGATTCTTTCCAAGAGCTTCAAAATTATTTTTCGGATGGTTGTAGTTTCTTGGTATGTGATTGATAAGCCTCATGTTCTACAACATGTATGTCCTCTTCCAAAGATATGAAGAATGTCCTTTGCATATGATGCAAGAACTGAACTTTGCATTAAACTTGGTTCAAGATTTTTTTATCATAGTCTCATGTCAAGAAAATGCCTTCTTGAGTTTGAATGCTTTGTTTTAGAAAAATGATGAGATCTTGATGAATTGATTCCACACTCAAATTTTATGAGATTGTGGATACTCATCTCATTAACAAGGAAATATTATGTTCAACTATGTTGCTAAAATGCTTCAAGGGATTTCTTCTTTTGATGAAAAAATGTACTTCAATTATTTAGGCATTCACCATTTGCATACATGAGGTTAGGTCAAAATTATAACATTCAAATCTTTGTGCTCATATTACAAAGTTGAGGGAGTTAGATGGATCTTAGTGACGCATTGAAACGCAACAATGTAGACTTAATCACATGTTTCCCTTATGATTATAGAACCATTTGCATATTTTTCTTCATTAGTAGTATTTTGCACTCATAGAAGATATTTGAATCAATTGATTTTTTACACTAATACTTCGATGGATTAGTTGGTGGAATAGATATCTTCATATAGAGCTTGCAAATATTATGATTCAGATGTTGATCTCATGATGCTTCATGATGAAGGCTTCTAGAAACCAAACATAAAAATGTATAGGATCTTCTCCTCTAGGCTTGATGGAAATACCTTTTCTTTTACTTTCTTATATATTAGTTTTTTATTTCTTCATAGATAAAATCCCAGTTGAATACATGAATTATCCTAATATAATTTGATTCACACCATATACATATTAAAATTCATGAGAGGCTGAAGAAGTTTGAGCAAATTCTAATGATGCAAATATACATTGAGCTAAGCTCATCTTCAACATGTTTTGACTACATATGCAAATGTTTAACTGGAATATGTACATTTGAGAATGCTTATTTACATGCTTATATACAAGATATATTGGCATATGTACATTTTTCATAAAATTTTGTATTAAAGAATGAGCCTTTAAATGGTGAACCTGATTGATGTTGCATGTTCATCAAGAATATGGCTTGATATTATAGTTGTAGGATGGTCCTTTGTTCTTGATGCTTCTTGAATGCTTCAAAATCTTGACATAATCATATGCTTCATGTTCCTCTATTGTCTCCCCCTTAGATAGTGCATTCATTTTCATATTCTCTTCCTTGTTTTATGATTTTATTTCTGAAATAAAACTAGTGAGAGAAGTGTGCAGAGACTATCCCTAATTTTCCTCTCAAATATTTGAATGGTTCTCTAGTAAGTGACTTTTGCAGATATATTTGTTATTTGTTCTTTTGTGGGTATGTATTCCATCTGCATTGTTTGCTCATCCACTTTTTCTCTAAGGAAGTGATAATTTATAGGGATATGTTTAGTCTTTGAGTGAAGCACGAGACTTTTTGGAATACTTATCGCACTTGTATTGTCACACTCAAAAGATATAGGTTATATGAAATTAACCTTCATATCTTGTAGATTTTTTTCATCCAAAACACCTGTGTGCAACAAGTAACATATTCTATGTATTCAACTTCTGATGTAGATATGGAAATTGAAGATTGTTTCTTGTTGAACCATGTAACCAGAGGCTCTCCTAGGTAGAATGCACCACCACTTGTACTTTCCTTGTCATTTGTAGAACTGGCCCAGTCTGCATTTGTATATGTTGTCAATGTAAATTTATTACCTTTTGGATACCATAGTCCATATTCCATAGTTTTTAGTCCCTTTCAAGTATCTAGATATTCTCTTTGTTGCTAATAGATGACTTTGTTTAGGTGTTGATCGATATCTTGCCACTAATCTAACTGTCAATATTACATCTAGTCTAGAATGTTAGGTCCCTATAATACTAGTGATTACCCCATTACTATGTATTTGTATCCCTTATTAATATTGTTGTGCCCCTATTGTCCCCATATTGTTATTAATGTGCCCCATAGAATCCCTCTATTTTTATTTTTGTGGCTTTATATTACTATTGTTAAGTCAGCTGGGTTATATTGTGACTCCTTAGACTCCTATATATAGAAAGGAGGTTTTGTCATTTGTATCATCCAAGAATTGTTAATTTATGTAATGTAAAGGAGGTTTCCCCCTTGAAGAGGCTAAATTCTAAGGCGTTCAACTATCTTTTATATCTTTTTGTGAGCTGGTTTCATAACATTTGGTATCAGAGCTTTGGATTCTAGGGTTTCGCTGCTCCAAACAGGTCATCGTGGAATTTTCGCTATAACTTTTTTTCTGCAATGTTTCATAAGTGAAAAAAAAACCCATTTGAGATGAAATTGCACTAAACCTTGGGTCTAAATTTCAGAGCTTTTCGCACTATATTTGCAGAGATATGATCTGAGGAAGTTGGTCTTTTTGCAGACTCCTGAATTACATTCCAAACAGGTGACCTGGGGAAAATAATCATAACTTTCTCTCTGAGCATCGGATTGAAATTTTGTAAGAAGGTACAGAAAGAGGACGAACTTTAGTTTCTTGCATATATTTTTCAAAGCCAAAGGTTGAAACAGGGACACGTGGCACGTCATACAAATTCGCTCTACGGAATTAGTCTATAATCAGGTCACTGTGGGAGATTTGGCATAACTATTCATTGGAGAATCCCGACTTTAGTTTATTTGGCTATAGTTGCCAAGGGGTGGGATATTTAGTATTTATTGGGGTTTTTTATATAGTCTCTTTTTAGAGTATGGGTAGGGAAACATTATTTAGGGAGCTATATAATAGGATTAGATGTTAATATGATTTCTGAGGAATGACAAGGGATGTGTGCATGCCAAGTTTATAGAGTAGAAACTTAAGCATAGGGAAATGAGCGGATTGTGCAAAGATTAATTTTTACACAAGAAATGTGGCTTCTTTTCACTAAGTCAACTCAGCTGTCAACTTGGTTTAAATAAGAATGGAGTGAAGCTGGATTGCTTGGGTAGATCCCAAGATCTTTAAGAGGATGTTAGTTAATGATTTTTAGGGAAATGAAAGGGGAGTTAGTCATGCTTCCTTGTTGTACTGCCAATCAACTGCCATGGTGCCAATTTACACATGAGATGAGACTTTTTTGATAGAATCCCCAGTGATCACGCTTCTGCAACCTCAGACTACCTACCCAGCCTAATACACCTAACATTTTTTCTTCTTTTAAGTTCGGGTGCATTTGGACTTGCAGACCCAGCATTTCAACTTTTTATTTTGCACTGTCCTCCTATCTACATCTACATTTATTTCTTCCAGGGGCTCAGATTAGGCTTTTGAGCACCCTTGTTTCTCTACCCATCTAAGGATCTACCAAGATTAAGCTATTTGGACCTCCCTTTAGCTTAAAATTCTACAAAAAATGGAATAATTCTTCAAAATTGGAATGCAGCAGTTGAACTTAGACTAGCACACTTTCATGGCCTCCTTCTTTGGTGTCTGTTAGCAAATATGGAGCATTGCAGCATGCAAAGTATGACATATTTGGCCTGTAAAAATGTCAATAATGAAATATGAGTAACCTGCTGCAGCAGGAGGCTAACAGTGGCTCCACTTGGGGATGGCTTCTCCTTGTGAAAAGCCAAGAAGAGCAGGTCAGACTGCCTTGATGTTCTATTGTTGTTGTATTCTGAACCTTTCCTTTGATGACTAATTTATTTATGAACATGACAGCAGAATTGAAGAGCTTAGGACCTTCACTTCAGGCTTCAACTGCAGCAAGGTTGCTATCCAAACATAAAATTGAAATCCTACCTACCTATTCTAATCAGTACTTCCTTTGCTGATTAGGTGAAATGAAACATCCAATGCAGCCACTTAAGCAACTGCAGAAGGAAATGAACTGGATGACTGATTGTTAATGAAGCTGGAAGCATTTTTTGGTCATGTGCCCCCATAATCAAATTTGGGACATAGAAAGGCCATTGCTGATGTATCTGGTCCTCACAAAGAAAGCATGTTAAAGATTTTGAGTTGAGGAGAAACTCCATGTAGTCTGTTATAGGATCAATAAACATGTCATGTGGGATAGTGTTTTCTGGGCCTTCTTGGTCTAATGGAACAGTTGCATCCTCGATAATAAACCCTGTCATTATTTCTTTAGTCTTTGCCTTGAAAGCATGATTGTGCCCAATCTGTAAGTCAGACGGTAATCCCATTTCCTCATGACTTGGGGAAGGAAGATTTTGAAAAAAAAAAATTAGGATCACGAAAATTATATGACTAAATTTGAGATTGCAATAGTTCAATTTCATTTTCATATCTTTCAACGACCAAGTCAAGAAAAAGAGTATGCGGGCGTACTGTTGTTTTTAACAACACCAATCTAAAAAAATCTTCATCAAGCTCAAACTCTGATAAACTCTCCCTGAATTCGTCTAAAGCTTCATGAAATGAAAGACTTTCCACAAACATGGTCATCCTGTCTTACTGTTAATGCTTTGGAACATGAACTATTAGGTGGTAGAATTGGTTCATTCCTCTAGCAGAGTCTTGATTGAAAATGAATTGGAGTCACCATGCAGATGTCTTAACTTTGAAGAGCCTAACCTCTATCCACCATCAAAGATCATAAATAAACTTGAAAACTTCTAAAGAAAAGGAGCACTTTTCCCAGAAAACTTGTATATTGTTTCTTTTGGGACTCTCCTGAAGATTTTGGGCTAGGGAGGTCTAACTCTGTTCCAGTGGAGCTTTCCAACTTGATTTTTGAAATTATTTGAGGAAGTTCCCCAGTGGAGTCGCCATTATGTTGTCACTCAGGTTGTCCCTAAGCTCCTGAAGGGATACGACCAAGGTAACCACAAACCAATCTTTGGATTGCAGGTTCTAGCCCACCTGCAATCAGAGAGGGCTCTCTCTTAATGATTTAGCTTTGTTGATGATGATTTTAGGCTAGCTATTGGGTTCAGTGGGTTTTGTTTGAGTTTGGATGGAGTTTGAATGGAAGGAAGTTGCATTCAAGCAAAGAGGCACGCATAGGGTGATAAGTTTCAAACCATTGGGCATGGAGTCATGGATTAAGGCTTGTTGTTGCGTTTTCTTGGTGACAAGAGGATTATAGAGCAGGATAGCTACACATGAAACAATACCAATTGCTAAAAAGATGGGATGAAAGTCAAAAATGAAAGGCAATTAAGAATCTTCCATCAGCTGACAGAGAAGGGAGGTGAATGAATGGTTGTCTAGGAGCAGTTAAGAATTCCTAAACTAACATTCATATGTGAAAGAAACAGTGTAAACATGATCATTTAAGTATGCATATTCATAACTATTCTTGATGAAAACATGTAGAAATCACAGAAATTGAGCATAGGGTGCTGCCAAGCAAATCCTAAACTATTCTTCCTTTTTGTAATTTTAGATGATGGAACATAGATGATAAAACAAACATGAAAAACTAAACAGAGTTTAAGGAACACTTATTGAATCATGTAGAAGCACAGGAATTCCATAGTCACTCTTCAGCCAATCAAACACAATACACAGTTCATTCTCCGAGCTCTTAAGCAATCTTTGATTATAGAAATTATCCCATATACAGTGCGAGTCTCTGCTCAAGCGAAACAACAAACCAACAAAGACCAACCAACCCGCAATACATCTGCCTCAGCAGTATATATAGGAGTTTTTCTTTACAAAATAATATCCCATAGGGAAATATCTGGACTTAACTATGTCCATCTACTCTGACATAATCAATAACTGTTATGAATAAAAAAACACACAACAATGACTGAGAAATTAAATGCGTTTTATTGGCCACTGCAGGTGTCCAGATTGTCGTTGACTTTGTGAATGTGAAAGTCGGTTGATGACCGCTTTGCTGATGGGGTTTTCTGGGCGTGTTATCATCTGCCACCTGGTCCGTGCCTTTGAACAATTTTTTCTGCGCATTTCACCCACTGTCACCTTTGAACTTTTGGTAGCCAAGCTATATGATAAAATTTTCTTATGCAGGAAAAAATATGAAGAGAACTGAAACTACTTTAGAATCTGAAGTAAGCTTTGCCACCAATCTTCTGGTGGTAACTGATGCTTTCTTAATTTGAATAATGTTTCATCAGCTTCAGTATATGTATAATAAGTCGGCCATACTGGAAAGAGATGTTTTATTTCATGTTCAATGTAGAATAGATTTTCCAGTTTATTATATAAACTCTACCCTATGGGAGGGGTTGCTTCTTTTGTGTTGCTTGATGATGCAGTGATCTGATTTTGCACATAAGTATGTAGCATGTATGCATACTGCTCCTGTTTTAACAGTTTTCCGGTGCTAGTGACCAGGCTGGGTAAACCTTTGCTCTGTAGATCTCCCATTCTTTGTCTGAAGGCTTATACCTTTGTTTGCACCTCTTGGCACTTTCTTTCTATGGTTTGGACAAAATTCCTCATGGTTAGCACCTTCTTGACCCTTACAATAGTCTCTGTTCTATTTTGAATGTTTAATGCTATCAACTGGTCACTAGTACTAGTATTTAAAAAGTGAATCAATTTATTAGCCAACTCAGGCTTGCCTGCCAATAATGCCCTGGCCTTTTGAGTCTCATACTGAGCTACCACCATCAAATCTATCTGATAAAAAATGGTTTGAATCGCTGTCCATTGATCAACAAGAGTTTGCCAATATTATCCCAAAAAATTGTTTTGATTTCAGTCATGGTTCTATGGAGAGTGAGGTCTTTCTCCAAGGCCTTTATCTTATTCTCTAGGGCCTTTACTTCCCTGGTTTTCTCAGCAACTGTGATCTTTGATTTATCATAGCTGGCCTCAATATTAGCTATCTTTTCTTTAGTTTCCTTCATTTCTGTCATTTGTAATTCAAGGGCCTTAATCTCTTTCATCATGGCCTCCATGCCCAAACTGGCCTCTTGTGCTGTTGCTGCTGTGGTTACTGATGTGGTTGTTGCTGAAGTTGAAACATCTGCTGCTGAATTTGAAGCTGGTGGAGGTGCTGTTGTAGGGACTGCTGGAGGAGGAACAGAGACTGTTGGAATTATTAGAGGAGGTCATGAGGCCAACACAGGCTGTTTCCCTTGTAAAGATTCTTCTAGTGCTTTTTCTGTATCTAGTATTCTCTGATTCATTTTCATAAGCAAGGTATATACGTCCTCCTTTTCTTTCTGTTCTGCTACTTCTGTAGTTTGAGGATGTAGAGTTGGCAACAACTTCATTTTTTTTCTGAGGGCTTCTATATCCTCTTCTTTTTTCCTGATCAAGGCTTGTGTTCCTTTGGGGTCTTTGGGGTCATGTCCCATCTCTATTATGATTTCCTCCAGGGATTTTATCCTATTATCTTTGGCTAATGATGAGGCTTTTTCTAGCTCTAACTAGGCAGAGGTATTGTACAAGGAGTTCTGCAATATATGGGCCAATAAAGCCTTATCTGCTAGTGTAGAATAAACCATTTCTCCTGTCTGCTTATGCAGCTCAATCTGGTCTATTGGATGTATATCCTTGGAAAGGATTTCTAGATTGTTTCTTATGTAATCTGAAGCTGACTGTGGTTTCTACATAGTGGGTCTGAAATGACTCAAAGTCATCTTCCCTACTTCCATATCTTAGGCTGCCATTAGCCTCTGTTGATTTGTTGGAGCCATCTTTAGCAATTGATTATACAGCTGGAACCTTACTGGTTCATTCCTAGCTTTGATTTCAGTGAATACCTTTTTAATGTCTGAGCCCTTTTGTGCTTGCTTTTTGGAGGATGAAACCTCCACACCTAGTTTTCTGTCATGCTCCTGCTGGAAGGAGCTGGCCGATGTCTCCAAAATAGGAGGGATCTGCTGCCCCGAAGTCCCCTCACCTCTTAAGTTTCCAAGATTTTCCTCTGTGATATCTTCTTCGGCATAGGGGTTTAACCTTTGCCTTTTCTCTCCTTGCTGGCCGGTTGAGGTACCTGTAGGTGTATTCTCTGCTTGGTCCCTCTTCTTACCTCTTTCCTCATGTTGAGGAGTTGGCAGCACAGGAATTTCAGGTGCTTTTGTTTGCGTTGAGGGACTTTGAACTTGGCCTTTCTCCAGATTCGGAGAAGGCTGCTCCTCCATTGTACTTTGTTCCTTAGAATGCTCAATTTCTTTGTCCTTTTCTGCTGATGATATGGCTTCCTTAGCTGGCTACGGTGAAGTAACAGTTGAAGTGCTTGCTCCCACTAGTTGTGGCTATATGATGGTGACTTGTGCAACATATTCCAGGTCAATTCTTTTCTCAACTTCTTTCATGTCTTTCTGTAAATTTTCTTTTTCAGAAATTTGTTCATCATTTAAAGAACCTTCTACCCATTCTGGTAAATTAGAATGTTTCTCAATGTGAGGGATTGGTTGGTGCACATACCCTGAAAGCTTGTGTTTGATTCTCCTAAAGCTTATGAAGTGTTCAGGGTCATATGGTGCCCAGTAGAAGCTTTGTTTTAACAACATTTCCTCTCTCAACATCTTATCAACATCCTTCTAGGCTTCTTCCCTTTTGTTGAAAACAAAGGGACCCAGTTGATGTCTGATTTTCAACTGTGCCTTCTTGTTTTTTCCATGGAAGTGAACTAGGTCTGCATGACTGAACTGTTTAAAGTATTCCAAGGAAAAAAGCCTCATGGGAACATACCTTGGCAGCTTATAGGGGGACAACTCACTCCCATAAATTCTGATTACTATATGGTTTTGGTAAAAGTACCAATCCCCAATGTTGTACTCTTTGGAAAGATGCAAAATTCTTTGCATTTCAGCAGTAAGTTTAGGAGGAGGAGTCTCCATTAACAAACAAGTAGCTGGGTAGATAAAGAGGTAAATAAATTCACAATATGTATAGGGAGAATAGTGGACTCTATGAAAAACCGAAGTCCAAAAGATTACAAGTCTCCTCTCTCCTCTTGAGTCAAGTTTCATGAGAGGGACTTTGAAACTATCAGGGTGATAGTAAAGTAGAAGATGATAAATGTAGGAGGTGTACTTGAAAACTCTTTCCCTGTCCATCATCATGAATTGCTCATGTATTTTGTTGGCTATGAATGTGGCATAGTCATACATGACAGCAGGGGGTTGCCCTGGGGTAAATATTTCTAATAGCTGGAACACTGTATCATCTACAAACTCTCATGTCTTGCATCCTAAAATGTAGGAAATCATATCCACCATGAGCCTGCCTGTTTCATTAAATGAAACCTGATGATATGGTGGAGGATGATCACTCTGATATTTTGGCATCACGAATAGCTGATTAACTCTTAATATCTCTGCCCTAGAAAGCCTCATACTGTTGTCAATAAGATGTTTCAGGGTGAGAGGAACCAAGGACTAAGGAGGCTCATAATTCAGCATTTGATTGATGGATTGAGGAGTGATATAAAACAACACAGATCCATCTGGGCTAAGGATTGCTCTCAGAGTGGGTTCATAGCATGCATGACAGAGGTGGATGAAATCAGGCAGCACATTGACTTGTGGGATGTAGTACATAGGCATACTGGATTGCCAAATTCCCAAGGGATCAGTGTTATTTATGTAATTGTTTTTGAATTGGCAGACAGTTTGAAGGTGAGAATTAAGGACCCTCATGTCCTAGATCTGGAAGTCTCTGTCTGCTATAGGTAGCCACTCTAAGTCCATGTGTGGGGCATTCAGAGGAGCAATGTTCAGGACAACTGGGGTCTCCATATCTTGTATTGTTTTGATTGACTGGAATAAAGGCGGAACAGCAATAGGAGGCAAAGTTTCAGGATTTGAGGCCACTATGACTAGTACAACCACTGATTTTTAGTTCAAATGGACCTCACGGTACAGGGTTCATGGTAAGCAGAAACTAGCAGCACCCTGGCTGGGTGTTTTTACAGAAATAGGTCGAAATTAGAGACTCTGTGGACACTCGACACAATGCTGAGAGGATGGAGTCTGAGTTTCGCCTAAGGGGCACAAGCTTTGCATATGGGAAAGGACATTAAGGATTCCTTATTAGGAAAAGAGGTTAGGACCAGTGAAAAATAGGATCCTGGGGTGGCTTGACTTATTGACTCAGAGATTTCAGTAGTTCATGGGCAAATATGAATGAACAGAGTGGAGGAATAACCCTTTTGCAGAGGAAATAAGCTCAGATCGTAAGTTTGTAGAGAATGACCAGCTCAAATGATAAGTGCAGGACAATGGGCGATTGGTGGGAGTATCCTTGAAAGCTGAATGCAAGTTCTTTTGGAATTTTGAACAGAGAAGTTTGAAAAACAGGGTTTCGGGTATGAAATCGGGTAAATACCTGTTATGAGGACGCCAAAGGCGCTTGACAGGTAGGAATTGAGCTGCTGAGATGGACCAGGGTGTCGAATTTGCAGGTTGACAGGCTTCCGAAGTTCCAGGAGTGCAAAATAACGAAAAAATGCATGCACGTTATTTTCACCGCGAAAACAGAAATAAACTAAAAATAGTTCTTTTCACGACTTTTAACCCATCTTTTCATAATTTTGGCGATTTTGGCGCTTTTTGGCGTTTTCCCAGGATGACGTCATCATGACACATTTTTTGTCCGGTAGCAGGTACGAAACATGACGTGGTAGCTGATGTGGAAGATGACATGGCAGTAGACTAGGGGGCAGGGTGATGATGTCAACAGGTGACATGGCACAAGTACAGCACAGTGGCAGGCGACGTGGCGGTAACGTCATGCGGTGATGTCAGCAAGCGGGGAGGGCGGTAAGTGGTTTGCGTTGGACCTCTTTTGGTACGGGAGCGGTATGTGTCAGGGGCGGCCCGATGCAATAGAAAGGTGACAGCTATCCCGATGTACGACGGTGAAACCGTCAACCATCGGGTGCTATTGTCCCGCTATGAAGGGGCGCCCGTTATGCATGTCGATCGTCAGATCTATGAGAGCCAATCCAACGATGGATAGGAGAGTGAAATGATTGAAGTTTAGTGGACTAGCGCGTGTGCTAAATGACAAATTTTCATGGCTATGGGTTGGTTTTAGACTTTAGGTTAAGGTTTAATAAGTTCGAGTTTCAATTATTTATTAATCGAATATTAATAAATCCCGAGAAATGGAATGCGGGGGGGGGGGTAATATGGTTATTTATTTAACCAGGAGTTAAATAAATCCCGAGTGAACGCAGAGGGGTTAAAAGTGGGCCCCAAGTGGACCTAATGTTTCCCGACTTTAGTTTATTTGGCTATAATTGCCAAGGGGTGGGATATTTAGTATTTATTGGGGTTTTTTATATGGTCTCTTTTTAGAGTAGGGGTAGGGAAACATGATTTAGAGAGCTATATAATAGGATTAGATGTTAATATGAGTTCTGAGGAATGAAAAGGGATGTGTGCATGCCAAGTTTATAGAGTAGAAACTTAAGCATAGGGAAATGAGCGGATAGTGCAAAGATTAATTTTTACACAAGAAATGTGGCTTCTTTTCACTAAGTCAACTCAGCTGTCAACTTGGTTTAAATAAGAATGGAGTGAAGATGGATTTCTTGGGCAGATCCCAAGGTCTTCAAGAGGATGTTAGTTAATGATTTTTAGGGAAATGAAAGGGAAGTTAGTCATGCTTCCTTGTTGTACTACCAATCAACTGCCATGGTGCCAATTTACACATGAGATGAGCCTTTTTTGATAGAATCCCCAGTGATCACCAGCTGGCTTCTGCAACCTCAGACTACCTACCCAACCTAATACACCTAACATTTTTTCTTCTTTTAAGTTCGGGTGCATTTGGACTTGTAGACCTAGCATTTCAAATTTTTCTTTTGCACTGTCCTCCTATCTACATCTACATTTATTTCTTCCAGGGGCTTAGATTAGGCTTTTGAGCACCCTTGTTTCTCTAACCCATCTAAGGATCTACCAATATTAAGCTGTTTGGACCTCCCTTTAGCTGAAAATTCTACAAAAAATGGAATAATTCTTCAAAATTGGAATGCAGCAGTTGAACTTAGACTAGCACACTTTCATGGCCTCCTTCTTTGGTATCTGTTAGAAAATATGGAGCATTGTAGCATGCAAAGTATGACATATTTGGCCTGTAAAAATGTCAATCATGAAATATGAGTAACCTGCTGTAGCAGGAGGCTAACACAAGGTAAAAACAGATTATGATAGCCTTAAATACTTTTTAGAACAAAGATTATCCTCTGAAGAGCAACAAAAGTGGGTCACAAAGATGTTGGGTTATGACTTTGAAATCATCTACAAAAAAGGGAAGCAAAATGTGGTGGCAGATGCACTCTCAAGAAAGGATGAGGAGGTGGAAGCATTGTTGTGTGCCATTTCTATTATCCAACTAGATTGGATAAACGAAGCAAGGGAGGAATGGAAGAATGATGAAGAAGTGTGGGCACTTATTCGAAAGTTACAACAAGGTTCCAGTACATCTGATACATTTAGCTGGAAAAATGATTCGTTATGCTACAAAGATCAGTTATGCCTCCATAAGAATTCCCAACTCAAACAAAAGATTCTTATGGAATTGCACACTTCTCCCTTAGGAGGGCACTCAAGGTTTTTAAAAACTTACCACAGGGTTAAGAAGGATTTTTTTGGGATGGCTGTATATTAGATATTCAAAAGTTTGTGGCGAAATTTTTGGTTTTCCAACAAAATAAAGTTGAAACAATTAAAACCCCGGGTCTATTACAACCTTTATCCATTCCAAGCCAACGTTGGGAGGAGGTTTCAATGGATTTTATCACAGGTTTACCCAAGTCTGAGGGAAAGAGTGTCATCATGTGGTAGTTGACAGACTTACCAAGTATGCACACTTTTGTGCATTATCACATCCATTTAAAGCCAGTACAGTTTCTACTGCATTTATGGAAACAATTCAAAAGCTACATGGAAACCCAAAGATTATTGTAAGTGCTAGAGATCCCATTTTCACTGGAAATTTTTGGACGGAATTATTTTCTTGTCTTGGTACTCAGTTAGCTCATAGCTCATCTTATCATCCTCAATCTGATGGGAAAAGTGAGATAGTAAACAAATGTTTGGAAGGATATCTTCGTTGCTTTGTATCTGATAAACAGACACAATGGGTCAAATGGTTGCCTCTGGCTGAATGGTGGTATAACACTTCCTTCCATACAACAACAAAATGACCCTATTTATGGCACTTTATGGGTATCAACCACCATCCATCACATCATATTTAAGAGAAAATTCTAAGGTTCAGGCAGTGGAACATCACATCGAACATCAACA
>APFE030007045.1:0-22902 GCA_000404065.3 Pinus taeda | reverse complement strand
TATTATTTTTAATGGTCTCCTTTATTAACAATGGCTTCATTGAAGCATCAAATATTGTACACTCAAAAATGAGAAAGACCAGATACGTAGAATTGATGTTATCTTAATGCTCAATACCATACAACTTATAATTTTACAAAGGTGAAACCCCTCGTTTGCATGCCTCACATGAAAGAAAACAAGGCATTTCAAGCATGCAACACATTTTCGCTTACTAAAAAATCAAATCTGAATGCAAATTCTTGAATCAAATATTATTTGTATTGTTAAGGTATAAATATCACTAACAAAATAGCTCAACCATTCTACCAGTTCATACCCTTAATGATTGACCATTGACATATTATGTGGATAATGCCAAATAAAGAGGAAATTACAAGGAAATTCCAAAACAGTCAAATTGAATATCATAAGCAAAATGAAAACTATTGTTTGGAGCTACCTTATCAGCAAAATGAAAATGATTGTTTGGATTTTGGTATATATGGGTATAATGTATCTGATGAATAAAATAAGGAGTTGGGAGGACTATCTTCCCTTGGTGGAATTTTCCTACAATAATGAGTATTTCCATTCTCTTAATAAGGGTCCATCTAAAGTCATGTATAGAGGCAAGTGTAAATCCATAGTCAAGTGGAACAACATGGATGCATGACTAGCAAGAAGAAATGGAACCGTATAAGAGATTAAAACTATAATAAGGCATGTACAATAGAATCTAAAGGCTACCAATACTAGGTTTAAGAGCCATGTAGATAAAGGAGATCAAAACAAATATTCTTGAAATTTGAGAGAAAGTGTTCCTTAGAGCCAAGCCCGCAAGAATCCCTCTATGCATGGGAAAATGAAAGAAGTTAGCACCCATATATCATGGACCTTTTGAGATTTTAACATAGAAAATTGGCCTAGGTATTTCATGCTTTGATTCATGATGTTTTCCATATATCCTTTCTTAAGAAACATGTGCCTTGTCTAAGTTGTATAAGGAATGAAATGAAAGGTAGGAGAGGAAATTGAACACACACACATACATAGATAAATATAGTAGATGGCACAATAATGCAGTGAAAACCCAACTTCTATTAATGAATAGTAGAGAAAAAAATTGAAATACAAATTGGCTATAATGATGGCGGCTTATCTCCGAAGGGAGTGATGTTGGTTATTCTCATTCACAAAAAACAATGACAAAAGGATGAAATAATGGAATTTTAACATAAATAAGAACGTTGAAGGTCCAAAACCATAACCATATGTGGTGAAGTGTCAAAACATTTGGTTTTCAAGCCCCAAAGTTATTGGTTGACACATCAACCTCCCAAGGGTGTAATTTTTGCATACAATCTCTGTTTGGGGTGCATATTAGCCCATTGGAAAGCTCTAGTGAAGAAATTGAATTTGATGAATGGCCTTGGGGTGTCAAAGATAACCATAGGCCCATGAATTTCCCAAAAACATCATTTATGGCCTCAAAATAGCCCTTGAAGTTTAGGACCCAAAAAATCATAACAAAACTACTAAGATGGAGAACCATATTCGTTAAATGAAGAGGTGGATGGCCATCCATATCCACTTGGATCACTATTTTACCTTACCATATAAAAACGATATAGAGTGGCTCAAGGTCTATTGATAGCACTACTTAAGGGAGAATGAAACATATGAATTAGAATCAAAGACGTAGAAGATTTATCATCATTTGTTTAATTATGGATGAATTATTGGGTCATATCCCATTTTAAAGGGTGAGGATTGTGATATGATCCTAAGATGGGCATATATGGGATTAAATATATATGATATGAACCCAAAGTGATGAGTATATGGGTTAAATGTGCATGTAATGTGTAAATGGATATGTAATATGGTATTATTAATAATGAAGGGGTCATATTGTAGATGTAGTCGTTATGCAGATGTAGTGAATAGGTATATATAGAGATCATGTAGTCATTATCAAGGACGTGTGATTTGGATATATGAATATACTTAAGTATTTGGAGGAATTTCTTCTATTATTCGGGGAGTTATTGTGTGTCTTATCTCTCTTATATATCTTGGAGTTGTGCTCCACACTCACATTTATGTACATGGTGTGCACTTTTGGTTTTTATGTATTTCGATCAAACGTTTGATATCATAACATATAATACTAGGGTTTTGCTTCTTCAGATGATCCATCTTGGAATTTTTGTTGTGACTTTACTTATGGGAAGTTTTAAATTTATTTAGGAGATTTATGAGAAATAATTAAGTACAAAAAGTAAAAACTTCAAATGCAAATTCATTACAGTTTCAGAGGTAAAGCCTATGGAACTAAGGATATATGATTGATCCATAAATTAGTCTCAAAAAAACCATGACTTTATTTTTTCTATAACTATTTCTATGGGAAATTTCAAACAATGAAATTATGATGAGACTTAAAGTACATAGCTAGTATATGTAGTAAGAAAAATTGGTTCTTATTCATTATTTCCTATGATATGTAGCTTGTGGAAATTAGGCTTTTAGACTAATCTAGAAAAACAAGTCATCTTCATATGTTAATAGTGACTTTTTATAGAGAATTTTTAAACTTTGAAAGTTTTAGGGGTCTCAGGAGACATATGAAAGTGCCTCAAAATCATATTTTAAAAATTGGACATATGGCATATTACACATGCTCTCTCTCAGGAAGAGTCGAATAATAAATAAGTTTTGGGAATGTAACTATAAATTTCACTTGGAACATCAAATTTTGGTTAAGACTTGTGAAATTGCAAAGAATAAATATTTGATTTCTACAAATCAAAGTTTTAGACTCCTAAGGGCTAAAATTGTAGAGATACACCAAAATAAAGGTCATCCATAAGGACAAACTCTAGAACAAGTTTTCAAAGGTATGGTAACTTAAAACTATATTTATATTTGATTTGGATGTCCAATTGAGGTGATTAGAAACCATTGGAAAGAGGAAAATATAAAAGAATATACTTATAAAAAGAACATAACTATTTGAAACCATTATTGTTAATGTATTGAAGTTGTATGTTGAGATTTTTGGTTAGATCTCAATTAACAAGAAATAGAAATACCTAAATCCAGTGGAGATAAAGATAAAGATGAAATTAATCTTGAGGATAGGTTGACGTTGATAAAGGAAGTTTTTGAAAGTCCTTTATTTTCAACGCATTATTTACAAGGTGAATCTTCCAAGTGGTGGAAAGAATCTGATGGTATATCAGATGACACGTCACATTGGAAAATTTTTGAAGAATTGTTCTCAAGAAAAAGGATCAGCAAGGCAACTTTTCCAAAAAAAATGCTTTAGGGGCACTCCCCCTGAAATCATTTTTCATAGGGGGGAACCATAAAAGTTTTGTCACACCCCTACTACTAGACCCACCATGGTGACAGTTCTACTGGGGGGGCTCAATCCCCACCATTAAAATCAAGGATCCAACATGGCTAATCATGCAAATAATTTAACACATACCCAACATTATAATCCAAGGTTAATGGATTGGAAATTTATGGATGCCACATGATATATGTATTGTATTGTAACATTCTAATGAAAATATCTTGAAAAATATTTATCGTTTTTGTAGTTTGTCTTTCCAAAGTAAAATTTATATGTTAAATGTCTATCTATGCCATTGTATATTTTCCATTTCATTAAGAATTCATTTGAAACATCAATTGTATAGGCTTAAAACCTACACATAAATAATATTTCCAACGATATTTCTAAAGATGTTTGAGAAGATTATTGTGTTTCTTTGAGGTATTCAAAACCACCTAGAAGGGACACCAAGAAAGGATAACATGAGCCCCTTAATAAGCTTAATGAGAACCCCGATATTGTTCTTCTTAAAGATGTTAAAGGTGGTGCAAGAATATTTCTAAACAAATTTGATTATGTTATTAGGATTCATAAGCATTTATATTTAGGTGGGTTTTTATAAAATATCAGTAAAAACGCTTAGTAGGAATATGTAGGGCCTATCAAATATTGTTAAAGGCTCCTTGCTACATGAGGATCTTAAGAAAAAATTATTCTCAATTTCCTTATAGTTCCTAGGATTTATGGGTTACTTAATATTCATAAAGATAATGTACCACCGAGATCAATTATTAACTCCAGTTGGTCCTGCTTGTACTGTCGTTAAATATTTAGTGAGTAATATTAAACCATGAAAGATACAAATTTGTTCATTAATATTCTTTTTTTCATGATTAAAAACCTTAATGCCAATGATGGTGAAACTCCTTTAATATTTCATTTTGTGTCATTATTTAGAATGATCAATGTTATTGAGTTCATTGAAAGATGAATGGTCTACATTGGATCATCATGTAATTTGTCATCTGCCTTAGTATTTTCTAGGTGGAAAATTTGGAGGATTTGGCATGTAGGGTCCATTTTAGCGGCAAGTCCCAAGATGGAAAATTGGGATCTATAACCCTCAAGAGTCATTTCAAGGAATAAAATTATTATTTTTCCTAGTTTCCATCTCTAAAACTTATGCACACACCCTTTACTTTTATCTACACATTGTTACTTTCCAATGGTGTGAAAAGCATCTCAATCTTAGCTCGTATGTGAAAGTTATACCTTCAACAAGTTGACCTAACTTATTGATCACCATGGTATCGGTGGGTGTGATGTCAACCCCCATTACTAACACATGGGTCTAGCCACATCTAGACCTCAAAGAAGACTCTAGAAAGTTCAAAACCTTATCACAATTGAGGATTAAGTAAAAATCCTACCCCTTGATTTCTTGGAATATGTTAAATATTATGCCACTAAGAGGAGAGAGGTTCCATTCTTTAGCATTTTATCTTGTTCCATAGCTAAGTAAAGCATACAAGAATGATATTTTGTGAGAATAAAATAAGAAGGGGAGGATTTTGAAGTAGTGATTCATGCTATAGTATCAAAAGATAATCCATAGTGAGTTCCCACTCCTTTGTATGTGAATTTTTATAACTAAAGCAAAGGAGAAAGAGGATAGATCTCACCTTCTAGTTGGGTTTTCTCTCATATTTGGTTTCCCAAGATAAATCCAATGTTCATTTGTGTGGATGATGTGTTTATGTGCCAATTTTTTCCATTTCTCATTTCAGTAACTTCATAAATTAAAGAAAAGGTAGTAGTTAATTGATATGGGATCTAAGGAAAATTAATTTGCATAGTATAATATTTTAACATATTATAATATCTATTGTGACGAACTATCAAGTTGAATATCCACAACAATTCCTAGATTATTGAAGCTATAGTAAAGTTATATTTTAGTTGAGATCTACCTTAGGTCCACATTCTTTAGTTCCTAGGTTGACATTTATGAACAAATTTGTGGTCTTACTATGGGTTCACCACTGTCCCCTATGGTTTCCAACCACTTTTGAAGAATTTTTAGGAGCATGATATTATATTTTCCACACTCAATCCTAAATGGTGGGCAATGCTTGTGGATGATACCAATAGTGATTGGTCACATGGAAAGGACAACCTCAACAAGTTCATTGAGTGTTTAATGACCAACTAGAGCATATGAAATTGAACATGTAGATTGAGGAAAAATAAGGATCTTACTTCCCTAATTGTAGAAACATGATGAATCCTAGCCCATTAGTTGTTCATAAAAAATAAAATTAAAAGCATATTGAGTAGTATTTTCATGTTGACTTCCATCATCACTCATCACAAAATTTTGAAGTTATAAATACACTTGTAACTCATGCTTTGAGAATCTCCAATGATGAACATTTAGAATAAGAGTGTCTTAGAAATTTCTTCAAATACAAACAATGCACAAAATTACAAATTGATAAAGCTTTTCTAAGAAATTACTGAAAAATAGGGACCTTATATTAAAGAGGAACATATAGTTACATTCCTTATATTCAAGGTACCATTGAAAAGATCTTTAAAACAAAGTGGATTAAGACAAAAAAAATTCTCCTCCTACTGATAAACATGATTCTTAGGTTGGTAAAAGTTCTAATGGATCCAAAATTAGTCAAGGGGCTCTACAAACTTATTGGCTATTGCAATAAGTTCTATTTCTTATTGGCTATTGCAATAAGTTCTTTATTAAAATAGACTAGACACTCGATTAAAGTAAAGAATGAAAGAGCATTCTGTCAATGTTTTCTACAATTGTGTTCAAGCCATAGCATTTGGTGAACATCCTCACAAAACCAAGATTCACATTTTCTTGGAGGGTAATTGGCCATTACCAAGACTAGCCACTTTTATAGAAGGCATATTAAGGAGGCAATAGAAATTGAGGAGGAGCCTAATTACTTGAATGAAGATGAAATAGTATATGGTTGGAAAACACACTTCATAATGGTTTAAATTGCTTTCCTTAGAATTTACGATTTTTGGTTAGCAGCTACTTTTTAGATTTAATTAAAGTAAATAGATATAATTCTTTGCTAATTAATATGGGTAAAGGCAAACCAATATTACTTTTAGTATGTGCAAGTTTGTATAGTAATTATGGTTTTTATATCAGTAGGATTATAAATGATTATAAAATTAATAAGATTAAATATAATAGGTAGAAATTTAACTAAAAAATAAAATGGAAACATATTTAACTAGAAGTTTGACTTTTAATCATTTATTTAAAATACTTAGGATTGAAGTAATAAAAAAATAGGAATAATTATATATTAAAATGAAATAAAGTAATCCTTTATTTGGATGCACCAATATAATGGTGCACACTTATCTTTCATTAATTTTATTTCTTAATCTTGTCTTTTTGCTTTACAAGCAAACTTGTGATTCTCCAAGTTTGACATGGAGCAAGTACCAAATAGGATTCTCAAATCATCCCAAGTCAAACTAAAGTTTGATTGACTTTGAATAAATCAATGTGTGTTTGACTTAGTAATAATCATGAGTTAAATATGATTGTCATTAGTCACAACTTAAACTATGCTTAATTGTGACTCTAACTTGAAAATGTTTTGGTTATTTTTTCATTTTCACTTTCATTAGGTGTGTTTGTCATACAATAGATGATTTTTTGTGTGAAACAAACCAAAAGGTCTAATTGAAGTATCTAGGGTACCCACCAATGATTGTTCGATGTCCATTGACACATCTAGAGCAACTAAGGCATTGAAACATCGAGTTTCTTTCACATGGCAAGTGCCATGCCTACAAGAATTCACAATTACAAGATCCTTTTGACCCTATATGTACCTTTACATGTCTTTTTTCCTCCTATATTTGTTGTTGTTATTTATTTAGGGTTACATAGCTACTATTTTTAGGATTTTTAAACATTCCTTTTTGGAGGTGGTGGGGATGAAGGTGTTTAACACTGTCATTTAGGGCATTTCTTGAACCTATATTTTCAAGGATCTCAACTAACAATGATATTATCCTTTGTTATCAATTGTTCTTCCCAAATAGAAACAATCCTTGCTTCCCACAATCTTCTTATATAGTGAAAAACTTAGTTTGGATTTACTCTAAAAATATTATGTGGAAAATCAAGGTTAAATGTAGCTTTCTCCATCTTCTTTGTAGAAAGGGTATACATATATTCAAGTACCACATTTTCCCAAATTATTGAACATGAAACTACATTTTTCAAGGATGCTTTAAAGGATGTCAAACACCAAACCAACTATGTCATTGAAGCCCTCAATGAGGTTAGAAGTGAGAAAGGTATGAATAAATGTAGAAATTGCATTACTTAGACTTGGGAACTATTCCTCTAATACCATATTGTTTCCTTCCCACAATTGTATCCAAAATGTTGAGCCCAGTATTTCCAACCACCTATGAAACTTATAGTCAAAACAAAATGCCACCTCCTCTTCCCATTCTTACAAATATTATAGATAGGTGTGGAAATATAAACATTTGTTTTCTCTTCGAACATGAAATATAAACCGTGTTTTTCAAGGATGTTTCCAAATATTTCAAACACCAAACCAAATAGGTATTTTAATCCCTAAATGAGATTAAAAGTGAGAAAAGTATAAGTAATGTAGAAATTACATCACTTAGACATGGCAATTATTCCTCTAATACCACCTTGTCTCCTCCCACAGTTGAATCCAAAATGTTGAGTCGAAGTTTCCAACCACCCATTAAACTCATATTTAAAACCAAATGCTACCACCTCCTCCCATTCCTACAAATATTAGCACATGACTTGATTACTATCTTAATGTGAATGACATGAGATAAAAGAGGAATGCCCATATTTAAGAAGGGAAGGTCATTGCTAATTTTTGGTACTATTCTAACATTTAATTCCACCAAGCAAGAAGTCGTCATTGGCACCATTGATGGTGTCAACCTTATACTCACTGAGCATATTTCAACATGCACAAAATGAGGTGATAAGCCTTGTTGCACACATTTTGTCACAATTCTAAGAAAGCAATGTACAAAATTTTTCAAAATTAAAAATCACGAGCCAACACATTTTTATATCATTTTAAACCCAAATTCTGCAAGTTGTAATATAAATGACTAGTATGATAGTTTAATTTTTAACAACACCTAGGTAAGCCTCAAATTTTAGCGACGATTTTCATTCTAGGGGGTTTTTTAACCTCACCACATTATGTGTGTTTCTAAACACATATAATTGACATAGTTTTTCCTCCCTCTTAAACCCCAAAGCAAGGGTGGAATTTATTGACAAGAACATAGATGAGTCCTAGGGTTATATTTAGTCTTTGTAAAAGTGGTCTGGGAATAATTTAATCTATTTGGCTAAATTATTTTATTACAGATCACTTGGTCTATACTAGATCCTATTGTATCACGGAATTGGGTAATTTTTATGAGGGTCTATAGCGAAAGGGTATTCCCTCTTTGAGGGTTGAATTTGTAATATCTAATATAAAAAATATTTTAGTGCATGGTCCCTCATAATCAGACACCATGGCTAAAATAGTTGAGGGTAGAAAAAATAATTAATCCTCTCTTGTGTCAATTAATTATTTTTTTCTCGCAAAAAAAAATATCCTAAACCAGAAAATTAATTTATTTAGAGTCAAACTTTATTTCAGAGAAATTAATTCTTCTCCGAGTGAAAAATTTGTGGGTCAAAGAAAAATTATTTTTTGAAGGTCCGCCACCAAGGAAAAAATAGATATTATAAGAAAAATTAGGCCTTTGGACCTTAGTGGTTAAGTCAAAGTCAAATTTTTGAGGAAACTAATCCAAAATCTTAATTTTTGGATTAATTAAAAGTGGATTTTAAGAAAAATTCGTTTTTTCTCAAAAAAAAATATTTGATGGTGGAGATTAAAATATGATCAAGTATTTATTGACAATCTAGATTATTTTGAAAAGGATCAAGCAAACTAGCCATTATTTTCCACTTTGAGGGATTTATCTGTAAATAGAATCCATTTTGCTTCTCAAGTCAGAATGATTCTGGACGATGTAATTTTGTAATGTTGGCATTGAGCCATTGCTCTGTTGTGAATGTTTTATATCATAATAAAAATACTTTGGGGTTCAGTTCATGGTGTTCTTTGTCCATTGTCAGTGGTACATGTTGTTTATGTGCTTTCCTATGTTGTGTAAAAATTTTATAGCCTTGTTATTTCATTTGTTGGTGATAAGAGCATTCTATTGGTAAGTTTTGGGCTTATTTTAGGTGATTTGATTCACAATGTGATCTAACAATTTTGCTTGAGAAAATATATAGAGATTTGCATGTACGCCAACCCTTTGGCTCCAAGTTCAATGACTTTTTTTGGGCTCTCGAAATTTTTGTATGGTTTTCTTACTTCGCTAAATACTATGGCCAATATTCTAACTTTCAAAAAATAGGTTAATCCATTGTCAATATTCAAAAAATTATTTTCTCAAAAATATTTTATCTACAAGCCTTGTATTCTACAAGCCTTGTAGAATACTTTTCTAACCCTTGTTTTGCAGCAATTGGGGTTAGGGGTTTTATTTTGAATTTTGGATATATTGGGGCTTTGGGAAAATTTTATTTCATTTTTGTAGGAGACTTCTCAAGCCAAATCTGAAATTTTGGAAGGGTTTCAAGGTTTTCTAGCCTTTGGAAAAATACATTGGGGTTTTTAGAGGTAGATTGTTGGCATTATGATACAAGTGTTGTCCTTGATGACAACTCACTCACAGGTCAATTCAATTTTGGTAAAAGGAAACTCACAGTACAACATGTATATTCATAGGTTACAAGGAAATGGTATAGAAGAACAAGAACATGGAATTAAGGTCTACTAATCAGAATAAAGAAGGTAAAGGAAAAAGTTGATACACACTAATCCACTTAGTCAAAACAACGTATACATGCTGTTCCACATAACAAAAAGAGTGTATATGTATACACGCACTCCCATAGAAATAAAAGTGCGTACATGATTGGAAAACCTAGGTTTTGGTCTGAGGTATTTGGTCTGTGGTATTGACACTAGGTATTTGGTCTGAAGTATTTGGTCTGTGGTATTGACCCTAGGTATTTGGTCCAAGGTATTGGTCCTAAGTGGTTTTCGTCCAAGGTATTGACAAAGGGCCTAAAGTTATATAACGAGGAGAAGATCATAAGGCGAAGTGTGCAAGTGTATGGGTTTCTAAGTAATACTTCTATCTAAAGTATATTTTATGTTGTAGGGGTTATGTTTGTGATTTGATCCAAAATACTCTGTGCACCTTGAATCCAATGTTGGATCAGGATCATGAGACCTAAAGTGACTTATTATTGATGATCTGATATTGGTTGGGCTAGATCTAATTGTGTACACCTATTTTATTCTTTATATATAGTGATATGGGTTTGTCTAAAGTTCAGAAGTGTAGCAAAGTTATGAGTTGATATTTGCAGATATGTACATTGGTTCATCTCTTCAAAAGCACGTGTACATGTAGGTTATACTCTTCAAAATAGCGTGTACAAAAGAAAAGCTTATTTTTTAGATCTGACTGATATATCTGATCAAATTTTGTTGTTTTACTATTGTCTGTCAATGAATTCTTCTTAGATCTAAATGTAAAACTAAATGCATAAGGAGGCTGGTATTTGATTGATTGATTGTATAAGTGAGAATAAGTGATCTCTTTCGTTGCCTGTGTAAAGATTTGTAAGTTGATAGTAGATATTCAGTATATTGTTGGTTGGTATAGACTTGATTCAAAAGTTTATGTTTGCAGTAGTTTTAAAGGTATGTGCAGGTTTGATTAACGTAAGTAGTGTATACACACAGTTTGGGTTCAGAAAAGTAATGTATACACTTTGATGCATGGTTTTTGAGGTTACAACTGGTTCTCAATAATGATGCAGGTTTCTGGGTTCAGCATAGTGTTCTGGTGTCAGTGATATGATTGTTTAGATTAATTGAATGTTGGTTGATGCAGTTTAAGTTTAAAAGTTTTTTATGGGTCTAGTATGAAAATTGGATGAAATGTGGCCTTCAGATTGTGGTGTTGTGATCCAGGAGTATCCAATCTGAAAAATTCATGAAACGTGGTCCCTCGAATAAGAAAGAAGGTCATAGCCTTTTGTAGATCGGTGCCTACATACTAGTAAACAAATTGGCTTGTACAAGAGCTAGGGGGTTGCAGTTCCCTTCTAGTAGAAGATGGAAAATGATAGAAGGTTGTAGCCTTCTGTAGGTGGGTGCCAGCGTACTGGTATGAGTCTACACCAGTACAAGATTGTAAACAGATTTTCTTATTATTAAAAGAAGACAGAGATGACAATAGCAAGTGGTTTTCACCCACATTGGGTTTCCACCTTAAATCTTGGTGTTGATGTGTGTTGCTTATGTGTGATGCTTTATTATTCGTTTATTGCACTATCTAATAAGTTACTGATGTACTGGTTTAAGATCAACACATGATAAATTGTCTAAATCACAAGTTCTCTAGATATACATTGGTTTCTCTAATCACAGTTATGTGCACACGCTAGTTCACTTCACTAAAGTAGCGTACATAAATCTATTTGGGAAATAAATTTATTGATCTGATAATACTAATTCACCCCCCCTCTCGGTATTATTTCCAACAGTTGGGATCAGAACAAGTCCTTCAGAAGAAGCTTGATCACTTGAAGGAAGATCTTTCAAGATGAATAATCACGAAGGCATGGGATCCATTAGACCACCAATCTTCAATGGGAACAACTTAGTATATTGGAAAATAAGAACCAGAGCCTATCTACAATCGCTTGGAACTAATGTTTGGGAAATTGTGGAAGGAGGATATCAATTTCCAGTAGCAGTACCTACAGACTTTGCAGGTAAGAAGTTATATGAAACTAATGCCAAAGTTGTCAATACATTATTGGAAATTCTGTGAGAATTAGAATTTGTCAAGGTCATGCAACTCAAGACAGCCAAAGAAATATGGTACAAAATCATTCAAAGCTACGAAGGAGACTCTAAGGTAAAACGTGCTAAACTTCAAACTCTCAGAATTTAGTATGAAACTCTTAAGATGCATAATGATGAGAGTGTGGCCAGTTACTTTTACGAATAGATGAGATTGTCAATTGTATGAAGAATCTGGGTGAAGAAATAAAGGAAGTTACTTTAGTTAAGAAATTTTTGAGATCTTTGTCTTCTAAATTTGAGTCAAAAGTGTCTACCATAGAAGAAAAACAAGATCTTCAAACTATCACTATGACTCAACTTCATGGAATCCTAACTGCCTTTGAAATGAGAAAAGGAGGTCCATCAGATATGATAGAAGCCACATTTAAAACATCAGCAAAGGGAAAAGAAAAGGAAGAGAACAATGAATCAGGACACATTTCTGAAGAAGAAGATGAGTTAAATTTTGTCAAGAAGCTTCAACAGGGTTTTGGAAAGTTCAAAGGTAAGCTACCTTTCAAATTCTTTGCTTGTGGAGAGTCAGTCATTGCGCTGCCAAATGTCCTCATAAAGTTAAATATGAAAAAGGGAAGGAATATGCAAAAGGCAATAGGAAACAGGTTGTGAATAGAATGAGTTACTATACACATGAAGATAGTGATGGTTTATATAATAGTGATGAAGATGAAACTGAACAAGATTATAGACTTCTCATGGCCTATGACAATGATGATTTTTTGGATGCATTAGAAGAGGAATATTTTCATGAAGAAATCACTAAACTCAAAATCTATTTAGAAGAAAAGAATATGATCATAGATACTTCGACACACCAACTTGTTGAAAGAGAAAAACACAATGAAAATCTAGAATATGAAATTGTGGGTCTAAGAAAAGATTGTGAGAAGACAAAACCTCTCAATCTTAGATTTGGTAAAGGATCAAAAACTTTCAATGAAATTATCAAATTTCAGTATTCTCCTCTGATAAAGACAGGTCTTGGATATACTGAACAATCATCTCAATCACAGAAATCGTCAACCTCCACGAGAAGCTATCTTGATGTAGCAAAGACCAGTGAATAGTATGTCAATCATTAGCAAAGGCCTAAAACCCATTATCAAGTAAATCATACTCAATTTAATCCAAGGATGAATATCAATAGAAGCCGCAACCAACAGGTAAACAATGTCAAAAGATTCAATGGTCGCAAAAACTTCTTTAATGGGCAATGTTTTTCATGTCATAACATTGGGAAAAAGGCTGCTCAATGTGTTTCTTATAAAACCATCATGATGAGGGAAGCACAAAATCAAAGGAGTGTAACAGGAATCAAGAAAAGTTCCTATAATAACTTTTCTCCTCTTGAAAATGAAATAGAATGCTCGATTTGTAACAACTTTGGTCATGAAGAATTTGAATGCGGGAGCAAATTTTGACAAACACTTCAAAAGGAGCAAGCACCATTAAATCCCAATATATGGAGAAGGAAGGAATCTCAATCCGAAAGATGTGGTATAGCCTTGTATGCAGAAGGACAAGAAAATCAGTGGTACATCGATGGTGGATGCTCCAAACACATGATAGGTGATAAAGAGAAACTTCACTCATATAATGCTTTATAAAAATAAAAGAATGTCTCATTTGGAAATGACACTCCAGCTATCATTAAAGGTAAAGGTTTTGTTTTCTTGAAATAAAAGGTTAAAGATGGAAATGTTATGCATGTAAATGGTTTAAAGCATACTCTGTTGAGTGTCAGTCAAATGTGTGATCAAGGAAATGAAGTGTTGTTTCGATCAAACAGATGTGTTGTTCGTGAGCTTGATACAAGAAAGACTATGATCAAAGGTATAATAACTCCAAACAACTTATACATACTCAAAGGAGGACAACAAAATGATATCTAAGCAAAACAGATGAAAACTGGATGTGGCATAGAAGATTGGGACATCTAATCTTTTCTCAAATAAGAAAAGCATGCAATCTCAAGGTAGTTCATGATCTTCCATATATCAGCATCCTAGAAAATACCATATGCAAATCATGTCAAATCAGTAAGAAAACTAGAGTTCACTTCATTGAATAGAAAGGTTTAGCAAGTAAGCCTCTTGAACTTATCCATACTAATTTATGTGGACCAACAAGGAAAAAGTCACCTCGTGGAGAAGAATACTTTATTTTGTTTATTGATGATTTTTCCAGAATGTGTTGGATAGGTCTTCTAAAGCATAAAGATGAAGCATTTGAAAATTTTAAAGCCTTCAAAGCTTTGGTTGAAAATGAATCAGATCGAAAAATAAAATGTCTCAGATCTAATCGAGGGGGAGAATTCATATCAGACGAATTCTTTGAATTTTGAGAAACATGGAATAAAAAGGCAATTCTCCACCACAAGAACTCCTCAGCAAAATGGTGTGGTAGAAAGGATGAACAAAACAGTGTAACAAATGGCTCGAGCTATGCTAGATGAATCTGGAACTCCTGCAACCTTCTGGGGTGAAGCTACATTTGTTGTCATGACTATTCTCAACAATGCAAATGTTCCGGTAAATAGCACTCAAACTCCACATGAACTTTGGTATGGTAAGCCTCCTACTATAAAATACTTTAAATTTTTTGGAAGCAAATGTTTTGTCAAAAGGACTAATGAAAAACTTGGTAAGTTTGAACCCAAAGTAGACGAAGGTATTCTTCTTGGTTATTCTTCCAGAAGTAAAGGATACAAATGTTATAATAAAATACTTCAGAAAATTATTGGAAGCATTGATGTTGTGGTTGATGAAGCATGCAGAAATCTAGAACATATGAAATCAATAGAGGAATATGGCAATGAGGAAGATGGGGATTTCTTTCCCACGTCAAATCAAAATGATATTAAAGAAGAAACCAATGAAGCACCAAAAGAAGATATAGCAGATAAGGAAAAGACTCCATCTAGGTATGTTTAGAAGAATCAGCCAGAATCTCAAATTCTAGGAGAAAAAGGGTCTGGAGTACAGACAAGAAGAACTCTTACAGGAACCTCAAGTTATCTAGCAATACTATCCTCCACAGAACCTTAGAATGTAAATGAAGCCTGCAAAGATGAATGTTAGGTCAAGGCCATGGATGAAGAATTAGATAAAACTGAAAATAATGAATGAAGAATTAGATAAAATTGAAAATAATGATACTTGGGAGTTAGTTCCTAGACCTCATGATAAAAATATTATAGGAACAAAATGGATATTTAAGAATAAACTGAATGAAAATGGAGAAGTCATTAGAAACAAGGCAAGACTTGTTTCCAAAGGGTATGCCCAATAAGAAGGTATAGATTTTGAAGAAACTTTTGCACCTGTTGCCGGACTTGAATCCATAAGGATGTTTCTTGCTCTTTCTAGTTTTCGAAAAATCAAAGTATATCAAATGGATGTAAAATCAGCCTTTCTTAATGGAGATTTAGAAGAAGAAGTTTATATTGAACATCCAGAAGGATTCATTCTTTGAAATGATGAAAAACTTGTATGCATACTCAAAAAGGCTCTCTATGGTCTGAGATAGGCTCCAAGGGCTTGGTATTACAGCCTTGACAAATATCTACAACAACAAGGCTTTACAAAAAGTTCTGCAGGTAGCAATTTATACACAAAGATTGAAAATGATAAGTTGCTCATTATTGTTGTTTATGTTGATGATATCATTTTTGGTAGCAATGAAGAATCCATGAGTCAGAATTTTGCTTCAGTAATGCAGCAAGAATTTGAAATGTCATTACTTGGTGAACTTACTTATTTTCTTGGTCTACAAGTTTAGCAAACAAAAGATGGTATCTTTATCTCACAAACCAAATATATCAAGTAGATCTTGAAAAAGTACAGAATGGAAGATTCTAAACCAATATGTACTCCAATGGTCACAGGATGTAGTCTCATCTCTAATGATGAATCACCAGCAGTAAACCAACCAAATTATAGATTTATGATTGGAAGTCTACTTTATCTAACAGGTACCAAACTTGACATCATGCATGCAGTGGGAATTGTTGGAAGGTTCCAAGCAAATCCAAAGGAATCACATCTCCAAGCAGTCAAAAGAATTTTTAAATATATTCAAGGAACTCAGGACTTTGGACTATGGTATCCTAAAGATACATACCTTACTCTTCATGCATATACATATGTTGATTGGGCAAGAAGTGTTGATGATCGAAATATCACTAGTGGTGGTGCATTCTATATGGGTTCTCGGTTAGTATCTTGGTTCAGTAAGAAACAAAGTTCGATTGCTTTATCTACGGCTGGAGCAAAATATGTGGCTACTGCATCTTGCTGCACACAACTACTTTGGATGATGCAAACTTTCCAAGACATTCAGATCACATATACTCCACCCATCTCCATTCTATGTGATAATACAAGTGCCATCAATATTTCAAAAAATCCAGTCATACACTCCAAGACCAAGCACATACCCATCAAGTACCATTTTCTACAAGAACAAGTGCTTGAACAAAAGGTGAAATTGGAGTATGTTCCCTTGAAAGAACAGGTTGTTGATATATTCACTAAACCACTGCCCAGATAAACATTTGAATATCTCAGAAAAAAGCTAGGAGTATTTGTTACAGCATCCTGCTATTAAATCCAATTTTTCAGAGGAAGGTTATTATACATGGGTTTCATGAAGTATAGTCATGTGTACATGCAGGTTTCTGTGGCTGAAGAAGCATATATGTTTTTCTGACAAGAAATATAGTGGGTCAGACTCTGATATGGTTGCTCTGTCTAATGTTGATGATTACAGTCTAACGATATGCTTTGTTCATTAATTTTTATTTGACTGACAAAGATGCCTTGGTTAATGACTTGTTAACAATGCACAAGTAGCACAGGTTTAGGGGGAGCATTAGCCTTCACATGCATTTTGCATTGTTGGCACTATGGTTGCTGAGTCTAGCTATGGCTTCAGATATTTATACCATTTTTTGCTTAAGTCATGTAAAAGTCTAGGGTGTGATACGACTTCTCATACATTTGAATGAGTCCTATTGGACAAATGATGTAATTTGTATCCCCACTTGGTTGGGTGGATGAGTCAAATTTGGTATATCCCCACTTGATTGAGAGATTGATGTATGTATGAGTCATTGGTGATAGGAAGGTCAAACTCACATAGTTGAGTTATATTGTCATGTTATTATTTTGGAAAATATTTTTGCAGACTCTGCATGTGCTCAAGGGGAGCATGGACAGTTAGTGCATCATAACATGTACAATGATATAAAAACATGCACAAAGAGGGAGTTTAATCAAAGAATTCAGCATGTGCCTAGGGGGAGCATGATCATATTCAGCTATTCAGATATGAAGAGTATCTTGGTTTTTCCTTTGCCCTTGATGTCAAAGGGGGAGAGAATTTTGGTGTTGCTTGTTATCTCTAATAATTTCTACAGCTTGCAGAAATCAACACCATCATGGTTGCCATCAAGTCCAAAGGGGGAGATTGTTGGCATTATGATACAAGTGTTGTCCTTGATGGTAACTCACTCACAAGTCAATTCAGTTTTTGTAAAAGGCAACTCACAGTACAACAGGTATATTCAGAGGTTATAGGGCAATGGTACAGAAGAATAGGAACATGGAACTAAGGTCTACTAATTAGAATAAAGAAGGTAAAGGAAAACTTTGATACACATTGGTCCACTTAGTCAAAACAGCATATACACGTTGTTCCACATAACAAAAAGAGCATATACATATACACGCACTCCCACAGAAATAAAAGTACGTACATGATTTGAAAACCTAGGTTTTGGTCAGAGGTATTTGGTCTGTAGTATTGACCCTAGGTATTTGGTCTGAGGTATTTGGTATGTGGTATTGACCCTAGGTATTTGGTCCAAGGTATTGGTCCTAAGTGGTTTTGGTCCAAGGTATTGACAAAGAACCTAAAGCTATATAAGGAGGAGAAGATCATAAGGCCAAGTGTGCAAGTGTATGGGTTTCTAAGGAATACTTCTATCTGAAGTATATTTTATGTTGCAGGGGCTATCTTTGTGATTTGATCTGAAATACCTTGTGCACCTTGAATTCAATGTTGGATCAGGATCATGAGACCGGAAGTGACTTATTATTGGATGATCTGATATTGGTTGAGTTAGATCTAACTGTGTACACCTATTTTATTCTTTAATTGTAGTGATTTGGGTTTGTCTGAAGTTTAGAAGTGCAGCAAAGTTATGAGTTGATATTTGCATATGTGTATGTTGGTTCATCTCTTCAAAGGAACGTGTACATGTAGGTTATACTCTTCAAAATAGCATATACAAAAGAAAATCTTCTTTCTCAGATCTAACTGATCTATCTGATCAAATTCTATTGTTTTAATGTTGTTTGTCAATGAAGTCTTCTTATATTTAAATGTAAAACTGAATGCATAAGGAGGCTGGTATTTGATTGATTGATTGTATAAGTGAGAAGAAGTGATCTTTATCACTGTCTATATAAAGATCTATAAGTTGATAGTAGATATTTAGTATATTGCTGGTTGGTACAAACTTGATTCAAAAGTTTATGTTTGTAGTAGTTTTGAAGGTATACGTAGGTTTGATTAATGGAAGTAGCGTATACACACAGTTTTGGTTCAGCCAAGTAGCGTATACACTCTGATGCATGGTTTTTGAGGCTACAGCTAGTTATAAATGATGGTGTAGGTTTCTGGGTTCAACACAATGTTCTGGTGTCAGTGATCTAATTGCTCAAATTAACTGAATGTTGGTTGCTGTAGTTTATATGTAAACGTTTTTTATGGGTCCAGTATGAAAATTGGATGAAACGTGGCCTTCAGATTGTGGTGTTGTGGTCCAGGAGTATCCAGTCTAAAAAATTCATGAAACGTGGTCCCTAGAGGAAGAAAGAAGGTTGTAGCCTTCTGTAGGTCAGCGCCTATGTACTAGTAAACAAATTGGCTTGTACAAGAGCTAGGGGGTTGCATCTGCCTTCCAGTAGAAGCTAGAAAAAGAGAGAAGGTTGTTGACTTCTACAGGTGGGTGCCTGCGTACTAGTATGAGTCTACACCACTACAAGATTGTAAACAAATTTTATTATTATTAAAAGAAAACAGAGACGACAACAGTAGGTGGTTTTCACCAACATTGGGTTTCCACCTTAAATCTTGGTGTTCATGTGTGTTTCTTATGTGTGATGTTTTATTCTGCTTTTACTGCACTATCTAATAAGTTACTGATGTACTGGTTTAAGATCAACACATGATAAATTATCTAAATCACAAGTTCTTTGCATATATGCTGGTTCCTCTAATCAGAGTTGCATGCACACGCTAGTTCACTCCACTGAAGTAGCGTATATAAATATATTTGGGAAATAAAATTATTGATCTGTTAACATTGATTCACCCCCCTCTCAATATTATTTCCAACAAGATTTAGACCTAAGAAGGCATGATCTTCCCTCTATTTCTCCTCCAAGCTCAATGTCAGAGAAAATAAGAAAGTCGCTAATTTTGTGGTGATTTTGGCAATGTTGAAGATTTGAAGCATAATTTTTCAATTTTGCAGGGGTCCAGAATTTTTTTTAGGCCTCCTAGGCCTAGCGTTGCCTCATATAACCCTAGTTGTGGCTCTTTTTCTCCTTCCTTGGCTAGTTGCAAGCCTGAATAGGCCTCTAGCGCCTTGTCATGGGCCTTTTTTCCCCTTTCTTCCCTTGTCATCAAGCCCTGGCTACAAGTTTTCCCTTAGTTTTTCTCCCCTCGACCTACCTCTTTTCTCCTTCGTCAAGCCTACCACAAGCCCTAAGGGCCCTTCCTCCCTCCTCAACTCCCTATCTTCCTTTTACCAAAACCCTTAGAGGTATTTTTCCTTGGTAGCAGCCCCTTAGCAAGCCTCATATCCCTATCGACCTTGTTTATAGGCCTTCCTGTAGGCATAAATGCCTCCCCACTCCCCTGTCATGGGCCTACAAAGCCTCTAGCCCTAGCCAATGCCCATAACCAAAGGAGGCCCCAAGGTTCTCGACCATATCAACAAGGCATGCAAGGTGCACATTATAATCCTTACAACCCAAATCAAAATGTACATTTCCAGCCTTGGTACTTTTCCACTCATTAATCATGGTCCATACTTTCTCCTTGGCCTTATACTCCTCAATATCCTCCTTAGCCTATTAACCCTCCTTTCCATCCATGTCCACCTCAACCTCCTCAATGGGGCAACCCCTCACAAGGATGGAGGCTGTTAGGTCCCTATAATACTAGTGATGCCCCCATTAATATTGTAATTGTATCCCTTATTAATATTTTTGTGCCCCTATTGTCCCCATATTGTTATTATTGTGCCCCATAGAATCCCTCTATTGTTATTTTGTGCCTTTATATTATTATTGTTAGGGTCGGCTTGGTTATATTGTGACCCCTTAGACTCCTATATATAGAAAGGAGGTTTTATCATTTGAATCATCCAAGAATTGTTCATTTATGTAATGTAAAAGACGTTTCCCCCTCGAAGAGGCTGAATTCTAAGGCGTTGATCTAAATTTTCTATCTTTTTGTGAGCTGGTTTCATAATATTTGGTATCAAAGCTTTGGATTCTAGGGTTTCACTACTCCAAATAGGTCATCGTGGAATTTTCGCTATAACTTTTTCCTGCGACGTCTCAGAAGTGAAAAAAAAAAAAAAACCATTTGAGATGAAATCGCACTAAACCTCGGATCTGAATTTCAGAGCTTTTTGTACTATATTTGTGGAGATATGATCTGAGGAAATTGGTCTTTTTTCAGACTCCTAAATTACATTCCAAATAGGTGACCTCGAGAAATCGTCATAACTTTCTCTCTGAGCATCGGATTGAAATTTGGTAAGAAGGTATAGAAAGAGGATGAACTATAGTTTCTTGTATATATTTTTCAGAGCCAAAGGTTGAAACAGTGATACATGGCACTTCACACAATTTCACTCTTCTGGAAAGGTCTATAATCAGGTCATTTTGGGAGATTGTGCATAACTCTTCCTTGGAGAATCTAATTTGGATCAGACTGTGGCATTGGAAAGAGGACGCAAAGGGCTACTACAAGTCACAATTTCAAAACTAGATGATCCGAAATTACAGAGATACATCAGATTCAATATCAAGCTCCTACAAAGAGAAAAAAGGTGTGTATTTTTTTTTTGAATTTTTGCATAAGCTTGGTTTGAAAAAATTAGTTTGAAGGAATATAAAGGGCATAGTAAAGCATTATTATCGGTAATTGATGCCCCGAGGAAAAAAAATGCAAATGCCTAGTAAGAAACCTGAAATCTCTAGCATGACTCATGAAGAAGAGGAAGAAATGCAACATGATATGTCAAAATTACGAGACCAAATGCAACAAGTGTCACTTGCACAAAAAGTAACAGAATCTACGATGGATGGTTTAAAGAAAGATGTAGAATCTAAGATGGATTGTTTAAAGAAAGGCGTAGAAGCTAAGATGGATGGCATGGAAGCTAAGATGAATGGCATGGATGCTAAGATGAATGGCATGGACACTAAAATGGATGGCATGGATGATAAGATGGAAGAATTGAAGATAAATTTGAATAAGTTGCTACAAGTAATGGTCACTAATGGTGAAAGGGTAGTAAAGGAAACTCATGGTGAGAATAAAATAAATGTTAATCATGATTCCATAGACTCTAATGTTGGATCGAAGACCCACCACATTCCAAAAATCGATATAAGGAAGTTTGATGGCAAGGATCCCGCAACATGGATATTGCAGATGAAGCAATTTTTTGATCTCAATAATGTGCAAAACACACAAAAGGTACATATTGAAACTTTATATTTGGAACCAAATCAGTTTGTATGGTATCAATGGCTTTGCTCTCATAAACAAATTATCACTTGGGCAATTTTTACAGAAGAATTGATAGCACATTATGAGGATACAAAAAGCAACACTTTTTTTAGCTAATTGATAAGTCTCAAACAAAAGGGGATTCAATAATGGAGCACATTGAGGAGTTCCAAAAATTGAAATAAGGGTAAAAAATATTCCAGAGGAGCATAGGATTGATGTGTTCATAGGGACTTTAAAGGATAATATCCAACATGATGTTCGCCTTTGGGAACCTGATTCATTAGAGAAGGCATTCAGGTTAGCAAGAAAAATGGAAAGCAAAATTATGCAACCAGGAAGCATACCACTCACAACTATAAATATGGAAGTGTTGTTGCCCCTAGTGTTCCACAACCTATAAGGTTGACACACACAATTGGAAGAAAAAAGAGCAAAAGGGCTTGTTACAGTTGTGATAGCAAATACACTAAAGGTCATAAGTGTGCTGAGAAGAAATTATTCTACATAGATTGTGAAGAGGAAGAAGAAAAGGAGCAAGAAAGGTCAAAGGAAGAGGATATACTCCAGGAACAAAGACCAGATAAAGAAGAAATGAGTCTGACCATATCTTGTAATGCATTGGCTAGAATTAACGCTCCTCAAATCATCAAGATAGAAGGACAAATCAAGAAGAAAAAGGTAATAGTGTTGATTGATTCAGGAAGTACCCACAATTTTATTCATTGTAAGGTA
>APFE030007041.1:0-39823 GCA_000404065.3 Pinus taeda | reverse complement strand
CTAAATGGAGTGTTAAAGGAAGAGGTTTATGTTGAAAAGCCTCTGGGCTATGAGAAGAAAGGTGAAGAGCACAAAGTGTGCAAATTGAAGAAAGCTCTTTATGGGCTGAAGCAAGCGCCAAGAGCATGGTAGAGTAGAATAGATTCATATCTATTGGATAATGAATTCGACAAGTGTGAAGGAGAACCCACCGTCTACATCAAAGAAAAAGATGGTAAAATTTTAATTGTTGTCTTATATGTTGATGATGTTATTTTTACAGGTAATAATGATCAGCTCATTAAAAATTTTAAATCAATCATGAAAGAGGAATTTGAAATGACTGACATGGGTTTCTTGAGATACTTCTTAGGCATAGAAGTAGATCAAAATGAAAAAGGAATTTTTATCTCCCAGGCAAGATATGTAAATCAAGTATTGAGCAGATTTAACATGCAAGAATGCAAGGCAGCGATCACTACCACAGTGATGGGATTAAAACTCAGTAGAGAGGACAGCAGCAAGGATTTTGATCCTAGTTTGTACAAGAGTATTGTAGGCAGCCTTATGTATTTAACAGCAACCAGGCCTGATATTATGTATGCTGTTAGTTTAATTTCCAGATTCATGGAGAGGCCAAAGGAGGCACATTGGCAGGCAGCAAAAAGAATTTTGAGGTATGTCAAAGGTACCAAAATGTTTGGAATTTTATATAATGTCTCAGAACATTCAGATTTGGTTGGATACCAGATAGTGATTGGGCTGGAAGTGTTGATGATCGGAAGAGCACTTCCGGTTATGTTTTTCATATGGGTTCAGGAGCCATTTCATGGGCTTCTAAGAAGGCAGTCCATTGTAGCATTGTCTACAGCAGAGGCTGAATATGTGGCAGCTACAGCAGCAACATGTCAAGCAGTTTGGATGAGAAGGATGTTGAGGAGCTTAGGCCAAGAGCAGGCAAAAACGACAGTGATTTTTTGTGACAATAGCTCAGCTATTGCATTGTCAAAGAATTCAGTGTTTCATAAGAGAACGAAACACATTGATACAAGGTTTCACTACATCAGAGAATTGGTGAACAATGGAGAAATTGTCCTAGAATATTGCAGGACTCAAGAACAGGTTGCAGACATTTTGACAAAGCCACTAGATCAGAAAAGCTTTGAATTTTTGAGGAAGTGCCTGGGTATGACCGAATGCCCAGCAGTTGAAATTAACGGGGAGTGTTAAATTTATAATTCCAACTGCGCGCGCGGACCTGCAGTCAACGCCATGTCGAAACCACCCAGCAGAAAACCACAAACCGGAAGTAACCTCGTCGCACCGCTTTTGGCTTAAGGAGGTTTCCGTACGAAGGGGCTCCGATGCATTTTGGATGGGGCATGTGGATTGGCGTGACATCACCCTCAAACGCTTTTCGGACGATAAAACTCAGTCAAAACAGGCCTTCCGATATTGATTTCCTTCGTCCGATCTGCTCGTGCATCCTCCGCCGTTGATCGCTCCAAGGTGCATACGGTCAACATTAAAATATTGCGTTGAGTAAAGTTCGGTCAACTCACCCCATCCGATATGCGTCCGATTTGGTTGTTCTTTCTCCGCCGTTCGATCGCGAGGAAGGTATAGGGGCCTGTTAAAAATTAAATGAAGCTTGGAGTAAACTATGGACCATACCTAAGTTAATGTTATGACATATTTCTTGGTAATGCTTTTAATGTTTCGTGGCCCGTAATATTTATTGATTATGGGCGAGTAAATGTAATGTAAGTTTTTTTATTTTACTTTCCATATGATATACGTAATGTAAGTGTGTTGACTTTAAGTCATGTGTGGGGAGCCAAAAAAAAAAAAAAATGTATTGTATTCGCAGCAGCGAATGAAAACCAGAGAACACACAGGAGTGTGTGTGAATATTTTTGGGTTGAAATGTTTTGTGAAAAAAATGGTAAGAATCCCAACACCGTAAATTTTTAATGTAAGAGAACGCACAACAGTGCAGGAGAAGGAGAAGTGAATGAAGAAAACCAGGAGGTAGTTTTGTTTCCAAAACAATGAATTGTTTCACACAACAGTGAATGTAAATGAAATATTTACACACAGTGGTGTAAAATTTCATAGGAGGCAGAGTAATTTTTGTTAAAATGTTTTATTTTGTGTTTTTGGGATTTTCCCCTTAAAAAATCCCCAACATGTCCATCTATTCACTTCATCATTTTGTCATATATAAAGACAAAAACTAATATTAAATTAATAAGCTAAAAAAGCAAGAGGAAAAATGAAAAATCTCCTAATACATGTAATTTCTCATACTCTATTTGATTTTGGGTTATCTGATTTTGCTTGACCCATTCATTTTGGGTGAACTATTTAATAGTTACGATGATTGGCCAAAAACCATGTAAACTAACCTAAACATCTAACAACACACCCATGCAAAAACCATCGCACTGTAATGAAATTTTAAAAACTTATCTTTATTCAACAAAATGATTGTTAGTAATAGTGGCCACTTCCAAAAAAGCCAAATTCCAAAGCTTTGTTAGTAATAGTCCCCACTTGCCAAAAAAAAAGGCCAAATTCCAAATCTGAGCTTTATTTTGCTGTCACTATTTTGCATAATAGACCATGAAAGCAACTAAATTCCAATAAACAAGATGTTGCTTGAAGGCAAAATCCCACCGAAACACTCAGAACTCACAAGTGAAATACAGAAGAAATTCAGATTCACAATCTCCTTCACTACCACCACCCCTATGTGACACAGTAGAGCGAAAATAGAGACAATGTTTTCCAAAACATAGAAAAAAAAGACAAGAAGAAAGAGCACATAGACCGACGACCGGCTGAATGAACATTGCAACGAATGGAAACCCAGAAAGAAGGGCAATGAGTTCGAAATTCATTCCCACCATAGATCTATAAGCGATTACCAGAATGAAATGCATTGAATGGTATTGACAGTGCGAAGACAGCATCACCAAACAGAGCAAAGCCAAGGTTGTGGACCAGGACCAAATAAGCGATGACAAAGAGGAAATGACCACAATGTGGCCAGATCCGTAACCCAACCCAGAAATCAATCGCTCAGAGTCTGATCAACAACAAAAAATTCCAGATCCAACCATGATGTGTCACGGTACTGTGCGGGACCATTATTTTCGACCTTCAGAAGGACGATCGGGTGGGAAGACCATTTGGCATGTTCACTGTGTCTCTGCTCAATATCCTTGTAAGCGAACGAAGGGTAGGGATGGGAGATTTCAAAGACGAATGTGAACCATTTGCTGAATGAAGCTGATGGCCTTCACCAGATGAGAAACCATTCGGCCTGTTGGGTATATCAATGGCAATATAAGGCATCAATGCTCTTCCCCTGGAGGTTCCCTCATCAATCTCTGTCTTCATTTGGTTTTGCCGACCCCAAGAGAATATATTTGTTGGGTTCTGCATATTGCAGGCTTCTCCACATCTTGCAGTCTGCTCTTGCTCCAAAGTCAGATTGTCATGGAAGCCTGAAGTAATTGGTCCTGCCATTGTAACCGAAACCTCTTCTGCTCTAGCAGATTCCAAAACTTGCTGTTCCGGCCGGGCGCCCGTTCGACAAACAGGACAAGTAGAGTGCGAACGAAACCACATGTCAATACACTCAACATGAAAGCTATGCCCGCAATTGGGCAGAAGCCGGCCTGTCTCATTCTCCTCGAATTCGCAGAGGCAAACTGCGCACTCCAACCCATCTGCGAAATTATGCGATTTATAGAGAAATATGGGCAGAGTCTCTAATACCGCAGAATCCAACCCCACATTCAGCAGAGACACCGGTTCTTCTCCTGTAAACTCGAACCGACTGCGAACAGAAGCTGATCTTCGTCGATTTCGTCCAGACAATCGAGCAGTCCGTCTCCAAAAGCATCTGGCATAAACGTTTAGCAGAACAGCGAAGAAAAGCACAAAAAGAAGAAGTATTATGGTGGACACCATGATTTTGTCATTGATGTCATCTCTAGGCTCGGGGTAATCCGTATTGATGGCATATGTGGGCTTATCTCTGGGTTCCTCTAAATGAGGAGGTGGGTGATTAAAATCATGTTTGCCGAATGTGGGTTCGTCATCATCGTGAGGCAGGTGATTCTCGCAACTGCCCGAGGTGGCATGTCTGGATTCGCCAGCATCCTGAGGCGGGCAATCAAAAGGCTTGCGCACTGAGCTCATGCTATATCAAATTGAAACCACGGAATTTCTCTTTCTGTAAATTTTCTTTCAAATGGGCTGATCTCGGCCTATAAAAATTGCAGGCTACTGCTTGTTTTTATGTCGCCTTCGAGCCTTTATTTTCCGTCGATGGACAGACCCTCCGGCGACTATATGAAGCTTCCGAGTTCGGAGGAAGAGCCCGTCCGGACCGCTCCTGCCTTTCACAACACGCAATAGTTTTGAAGGTTGAAAACCGCTGCGTCGATGGATTTACAATTGTAAAAGATGAATCACCGTGTGGTTTTAACTTTTCGTCATTCAAATATCCGCAAAGCATCTCATAAGCATCTATGAGGTATCTAAATTTTTATGTTTAAAAAACAATATTGAATTTTCAAATTTTTTAAATCGTCGACCATTTATTTTTTTAGAAGTTGGAAAAACCTATAATGTTCAAACCAATCGTGAGATAGCCATTTCTGGCCGCCATTGTAGACCATTTATACAAAATACATTACTTTGAATAAAAATAAAAATAAAAATAATAAAATAAAATTATTAATAAACACTTAATAGTTTAGATGGTACAAATAATAAAATTCGCACAAATTTTTATGATAAATTTGACGGTACCTGGTTTGAATACGGAGAACGAAAATTGACTGCAATGAAATGCGCACCCCGTTTCCTCGCACCCGGTTTGACCTACTTGGGCAGATCGCTTCTCTCGTTCTTCTACATACTTGAATGCAAAAATTGTGGTGGGGCTTAGTCGAAAATTAAGTCGTGTAAATCAACCCAAATTTTTAGGGGGCAGCTAATTAACCCGCTTTTTGCCGTACTTTAAGGGTGGAGGATGAGAATAGAGTTGCGTTCTCTGTTTTTCCAAAGTGTAAAGCTATTGTCGAGTGTCCTTTGAAAATAAAAGATGTAGTCAAGTGGGATAATCAATGAGTAATGTGTCGTGTAGCCATCTGAGATATAAACATGTATAAAATTGTGGTATTTTTGAATGTTGGCTTCGCTGGTTTTATATATGAGGAAGATAAACATCTAATTAATTAATTATACGTATCTATTTGGTCACTGTGTTTGTGATATATAGAATTATTTTATAATTTAAAATGTGATGTATATTAGTTTTTAAAATATTTATTCACTCTGAGTATTAATCATTTTAAAAACAAAATTTTCAAAAATCAACTAATTTAATAAAAATGTAAAACAAAATTTTCAAAAAATCAATTAATTTAATAAAAATGTCATCAATTATAAATTATTTAAATCATATTTTAAATAGAAAAATCTTATCTAAATCATTTAAAATATTTATTTTTAATAAATTCCCATAACTATAAAACTTTAACTTTAGTCATAAAAATAAAACTAAAAATTATTTCAATTATAAAATAAGTTTTAATTCATATTTGATATTACTAAAACACCATGGATGGAAAGGTTCTGCCATCTCTGTGAGAATATGAACATCGAGGATGAAAATCACTTCCTCTTAGAGTGCCCCTTGTACAACTACATTAGATCTTAGTTTCAAAATTTTTGTTGCAACACTGATCTTCCTAGCTTTTTACGTTGTCAAAATTACACTTCCTCTTAGAGTGCCCCTTGTACAACTACATTAGATCTCAGTTTCAAAATTTTTGTTGCAACAGTGATCTTCCTAGCTTTTTACGTTGTCAAAATTACAGTGAGCTCGGGAGGCTTCTCTCCAAGCTTTTCGAGCATAGGAATAAAATTTTAAATCAAACTAAATAATTCGTTTCTTTAGGTCCGATAGACCAAAGTTTGTTTTCGAGCATAGGAATAAAATCTTAATGTTAAGCTCCATTAAATTTTTCCCAACTGTTGCCTACAATTATGGAAGTAAACTGCAGTCATTTCCTTATTCTCTGAAACCAACTGCAGTAATTTCCTTAAATTACATAAATCACCTGCAGTTAATTAATTCCTTGTTGGGAGCTTCTGAAGTGGTCCATTACTCCATCTGGAGTTCTCTACCATGATCTATGGAACACCTGACACATAGCCAATAAATCAACTGCAGTTAATTAATTCCTTGTTGGGAGCTTCTGAAGTGGTCCATTACTCCATCTGGAGTTCTCTACCATGATCTATGGAACATCTGACACATAGCCAATAGAAGCTTGAGAGAAGCTTGGCTATATATTTTTCTGTTTGGTCCCCAAGCTTAGGTCTCAATCCCCTTCAGTTTTACACCATCAAGTTGAGAGAGCAGAGCCTGGAAGTGCCTTCAGTTTTATGTAGTGATTTTTTCCTGTCTCCATTACATTTCACAGCTTGATGAATGGGAGCGTTCTCTATTTGGGCATTTATCTCTCCCCATAACAGTTTTGCAATTTGCTTTGGCGTGTTTTTCGTAGGTGTGATCCTTGATATTGCTCGATTGTGGACAACTCGCTTGTTGTTCGTTTTTCATGTGGATGCTGCCTTTTCAATACGGGTATTTGTGATGGCATATAATATAGTTGTATACCTTCGTTATTAAACTATTGAAGGTAATCTTTTCTGAGGAAAATTCAAGAATCTTTTGCCCTTGTGCTCCTAAATTTCTGAGAATCTAAATGGATACATTTTCTCAATTCCTGATCCGTTAAGGCTAACGCAAACTCGCGATTTAGATTTGTAATAACAAATCACCAATATGCTGGGGGTTTTGCGTTTAGTTTTGATTGTTTACATATTTGAAGTTTGTCCTATTTCCTCACTGTTGAAAGCTGTCCAACGGATTTTATGAGGCCAAGGAAGCTCCTGGAATATTTATTTCAAGGATTTTGCAATAGAGGAATTTGCTCAGATTGTAGATAGTTGTGTACAAAATACATCAGAGTGTGAATAGCATCAATGGCTGGAGGTAAGCTTTCTTGGGCATCAAGTTTTTTACATTCATTACGATTTCTTTAAGTTTTAATTCCATATTAAAGAATCGTTGTTTTTGCTTACATTTGGTATCAGAGCGCAGTTTTATTTCTGCCTTGGTGTGTATAAATTTATAATTGTGCTCATATTTAATTTGCGTAAAGCAGTGCTTTAATTTTAATTTTAATTTTATTTATCTTGTGAGGAATTATTACCGTCATTTACCGTAATGCTGACATTTATGGAAGTTTTTACAAGAAACAATTATATGGAGTTTATTTAGAATGTCATTTTGACTTACTCCTTTCACAAAACATTATTTTTACTCTGGTTAATATTTGTTTATAATCTTATAAGTGAATTTTATGTGCTTCGTGTGAGTGTTTCCGTTTTCCATATTTTTTAAATTGCTTCATATTAAACTGTGTATACGCGGTTTCTCGTAGCATGAAATGTGAAGTACTGTGTATAGTTTTATTTATGCAATTTATGTAAGAAACAATGTCTAGTGATCCATATAATTTTAATTAATTAGAGAATAGCCACAACATCTTTAATTAAATAAAATTATATATTATGATTGGTTAGGGTCACATAAAGATTATTTAGACATTAAATTGTAATTAATTATACTAAATATAATAAATTTTATCCGATAGGAATTTTTATTATATTTATGTAAGTAATTAGGATAAAATATTCATAACTTACCCACAGGAATTATGAATCAATAGTTTTATCATAAAGTAAGATAGAATTTATATCAAATTATAATCATAATATACTCTTAGAATTATGAATTAAGTGAATATTTTGATAAATTCTATCATAAAGAATAATTGAATTTGCTTGAATTAGATATTTGGCCAACAGGCAATTTTTATGTCATTAGATTCAATTTTGAGCGTGATTTACATTGGTAAAACATGAAATTTTATTTAAGCCTCAATATCAACATAAGCATGTGATTTTTTAATTTTGATGCAGTTGTACAACCTACAAATTTCTCTGAAATTCGTTGTGATATCCCTGAACTTAAGGGAGATAACTATAAGGTCTGGAAGGAGAGGGTTCTCCTTCATTTGGGGTGGATGGACATAGACTATGCTATTAGGAAAGATGAACCACCGACACTCACTAATACCAGCACTGCAGCAGACATCACACTTTATGAATGATGGGAGCGATCCAATCTCCTAAGCATGATGTTCACTAAGACTAAAATTTTAGCTGGTATTCGTGGTTCTGTTGATCAGCATGAAAAGGTCCGAGACTTGCTAAAGGCCATTGATGATCAATTCGTCACTTCAGACAAGGCACTAGCAAGTACCCTAATCATGAAGTTTTCATCCCTAAGGCTCACCAGTGTGAAAGGTGTGCGCGAGCACATCATGCAGATGAGGGATACTGTGGCTCAATTGAAGAAACTTGAGGTTGAAATATCGAAGTCCTTCCTAGTGCACTACATCCTGAACACCCTTCCGCACTAATACGGACCTTTCAAAATCTCATACAACACACATAAGGATAAATGGTCAATAAATGAACTCATGACCATGTGTGTTCAAGAGGAAGAGAGACTGGTGATGGAACTGGGAGAAAGTGCAATGCTGGCAATGTGTGGAAAGGGAAAATCTCAAGCCAATCGGAAAGGGAAAGGTAAAGTACCTCCCCAAGCCGATATCAAGAAGGATTCCAAGTGTTTCTTCTGTAAAAAGAAGGGACACATGAAGAAGGAATGCGCCAAATTTCAAAACTGGCTTGCGGACAAAGGTAATTTAATCTCGTTTGTTTGTTATGAATCTAATATGGTTAACGCCAATATTAACACATGGTGGATTGATTCTAGATCAGCAATTCACATTTTGAATTCCTTGCAGGGTTTGCAAAACCTAAGGAAGCCGGTGGGAAGTGAGCAAAGCATCTTATTAGGAAATAAGATGGGCTCGCATGTGGAAGCTATAGGAACATGTTATTTAACTTTAAGTAGTGGCTTTGTTTTAGAATTAGAAAAGACCTTTTATGTTCCAAGTTTTTCTAGAAACTTGATTTCAGTCTCAAGGCTTGTACCTTTTGGATATTCCTTTAACTTTTCAGAAAAATCTTTCAGTCTATTTTATAAATCTGATTATGTTGGGAATGGTATTTTGTCTAATGGTCTTTACTGCATTAATTTATAAAACAGTGTCACTTATGATTCAATGCATGTTGACACTGGCACTAAAAGATGTGTTATTAATGAATATTCCTCTAAATTATGGCACCGGAGACTAGGTTCATATCTCCATAGAAAGAATTAAAAGATTGGTAAATGAAGGGGTACTTAATACTCTGGATTTTACTGATTTTGAGACTTGTGTGGACTGCATAAAGGGAAAGCAGACCAACAAGTCAAAGAAAGGTGCCAATAGGAGTTCGGACATATTAGAGATCATACAAAATGATATATGTAATCCAGACATGGACTCACATGGTCAGAGATACTTCATCTCTTTTATAGATGATTACTCACGATATATGTATCTCTACATGCTTCATAAAAAGAGCGAAGCATTAGATGCCTTTAAGATCTTTAAGGCCGAAGTAGAGAAACAATGCGACAAACAAATTAAGATCATGAGATCCGATAGAGGTGGAGAATATTATGGTAGATACACAAAAGATGGACAAGCACCTGGGCCATTCGCTAAATTTCTTCAAGAGCATGGGATTGTTGCCCAATACACCATGCCTGGTTCACCTGACCAGAATGGTGTGGCAAAAAGAAGAAACCGAACATTATTGAACATGGTGTGGAGTATGCTTAGCAGCTCCAATCTTTCTAACTCCTTGTGGATTGAAGCACTTAAGACGATAGTGTATATATTAAACCGAGTTCCAACCAAGGTTGTTCCTAAAATGCCATTTGAATTATGGAAAGGTTGGAAACCGAGTTTGCGACATATGCGCATTTGGGGATGCCCGTCTGAAGTGAGAATATATAATCCACAAGAGAAGAAGCTGGACCCAAGGACCATTAGTGGGTATTTCATTGGATATGCTGAAAGGTCTAAAGGTTACAGATTTTATTGTCCATCTCACAACACTAGGATTGTGGAATCAAGAAATGTGAAGTTTCTTGAAAATGACTTGATCAGTGAGAGCGATCAAACCAGGAACATAGTTTTTGAGAAGGATCATTCAGAATCTCAACCTTCCACCTTAAGTGATAGATTGGTTATTGTTCATAGCATGCCTCAAGTACAAACTAGTGTTGAACAACCAATTGTTGAAGTTCCACAAGCTACTAACGACAGTCCAGTAGATCAAGTAGTTCAAGAGTTTCCAAGAACTTTTGAACAACAAGTTGAACCACATACTTCTCAAGAAGATGATGGTACAACATTAAGAAGATCTACTAGACCAAAGAGATCGGCAATTCCTGATGATTATGTTGTGTATCTGCAAGAATCTGGCTACAACATTGGAGCTGAAAATGATCCCGAGTCATTTTCACAAGCTATGAGTTGCAAAGAATCAGAATTATGGTACAATGCAATGAAGGAAGAAATGAATTCCATAAAGAGTAATGAAGTCTGGGATCTCTTCGAGTTGCCTAATGGTGCAAAAGCCATTGGATGTAAATGGATCTTTAAAACAAAGAAAGACTCATTGGGCAACATTGAGAGATACAAGGCAAGACTTGTTGCTAAGGGATTCACTCAGAAAGAAGGAATCGACTACACGGAGACTTTTTCTCCTGTATCTAAGAAAGATTCCTTGTGCGTTATTATGGCATTAGTAGCAGATTTCAACTTGGAGTTGCAAAAAATGGATGTGAAAACGACTTTTCTCAATGGAGATCTAGAGGAGGAGGTTTACATGAAACAACCTGAAGGATTCCCCTCAAGTGATGGTGAGCAATTGGTTTGCAAGCTCAACAAGTCATTATATGGTTTAAAACAAGCATCCCGCCAATGGTATTTGAAATTCCATAATGTAATTTCTTCTTTTGGTTTTGTAGAAAACATTATGGATCAATGTATATACCTAAAAGTTAGTGGGAGTAAAAATTTGTTTTCTTTCTTTATATGTGGATGACATTTTGCTAGCAACCAATGATAAGGGTTTGCTACATGAGGTGAAACAATTCCTCTCTAAAAATTTTGATATGAAGGATATGGGTGAGGCATCTTATGTCATTGGCATTAATATCCATAGAGACAGATTTCGAGGCATCTTGGATCTGTCACCGGAAACCTATATTAATAAAATTTTAGAGAGATTTCGAATGAAGGATTGTTCACCAAGTGTAGCTCCCATTTTGAAGGGTGATAGGTTCAATTTGAACCAATTCCCGAAGAACGACTTTGAAAGGGAAAAAATGAAGAACATTCCATATGCTTCTGCTGTCGGAAGCCTAATGTATGCTCAAGTCTGCACAAGACCTGACATTGCATTTGTTGTGGGAATGTTGGGACAATATCAGAGTGATCCAGGTTTAGACCACTGGAGAGTTGCAAAGAAAGTAATGAGGTACCTTCAAGGAACCAAAGGCTACATGCTTATGTATCGACGGATGGACACTTTGGAAGTAATTGGCTACTCAGATTCTGACTTTGTTGGATGTGTTGATTCACGCAAATCAACATCAGGATACATTTTTATGATGACCGGTGGAGCTGTATCATGGAGAAGTGCCAAGTAGGCCTTGATTGCCACTTCCACTATGGAAGCCGAGTTTGTCTCCTGTTTTGAGGCTACTTTACATGGTGTATGGCTTAAGAGTTTCATTTCTGGGCTTAGAATTTTGGATTCTATCTCTAAGCCATTGAGAATATATTGTGACAATTCAGCTGCTGTTTTTATGGCTAAAAACAACAAAAGTGGGAGTTGAAATAAACACATCGACATTAAGTATTTAGCTATAAGGGAACGTGTTAAAGAAAAGAAAGTGGTCATTGAGCACGTCAGCACTCAGTTGATGATCGCTGATCCTTTGACTAAGGGAATGCCACCGTTTAAATTCAAGGATCATGTAATGAATATGGGACTTGGTTTCATTATGTAATTTCTCATTGTATGGACAATGTTATTTTAATGAAATTCTTAATTATTGTGATGTTTTTCTCATATTTATGTGCACCTTAATTGATTTGAGAAAACTCATTTGTGTAGGACCAGGAATAAACATAAGGTTTATTCATTAAGAAATTGTTGCCACATAAATTATAATAAGAATAAATACATAGTAATACATGGAAGATAATACTCGTCATTAGAGGACTTATCGCCATGATTCATGTATCTATTACTTAATACAGATTATCAATGGGTTTTAAGATGAGACATTAAGTTTGGAAGTATGGACCAAGTGGGAGAATGTTAAGCTCCATTAAATTTTTCCCAACAGCTGCCTACAATTATGGAAGTAAACTGTAGTCATTTCCTTAATTTCTGGAAACCAACTGCAGTAATTTCCTTAAATTACGGAAATCAATTGTAGTTAATTAATTCCTTGTTGGGAGATTCTGAAGTGGTCCATTACTCCATCTGGAGTTCTCTACCATGATTTGTGGAACACCTGACACATAGCCAACAGAAGCTTGATGGAAGCTTGGCTATATATTTTTCTGTTTGGTCCCCAAGCTTAGATCTCAATCCCCTTCAGTTTTACACCATCAAGTTGAGAGAGCAGAGCCTGAAAGTGCCTTCAGATTTGCTGTAGTGATTTTTTCCTGTCTCCATTACGTTTCACAACTTGATGAACGGGAGCGTTCTCTGTTTGGGCATTTATCTCTCCTCATAACAGTTCTGCAATTTGCTTTAGCGTGTTTTTCGTAGGTGTGATCCTTGATATTGCTCAATTGTGGATAGCTCGCTTGCTGTTCGTGTTTCATGCATCGCCTTTGCGGATGCTTCCTTTTCAATACGGGTGTTTATGATGCCATATAATATAGTCGTATACCTTCGTTATTAAACTATTGAAGGTAATATTTTTTGAGGAAAATTAAAGAATCTTTTGCCCTTGTGCTCCTGAATTTCTAAGAATTTAAATGGATACATTTTCTCAATTCCTGATCCGTTAAGGCTAACGCAAACGCGCGATTTAGATTTGTAATAACAAATCACCAATATGCTTGCGGGGTTTTGCGTTTAGTTTTGATTGTTTACATATTTGAAGTTTGTCCTATTTCCTCACTATTGAAAGTTGTCCAACGGATTTTACGAGGCCAAGGAAGCTCCTGGAATATTTATTTCAAGGATTTTGCAACAGAGGAATTTGCTAAGATTGTAGACAGTTGTGTACAAAATACATCAGAATGTGAATAGCATCAATGGCTGGAGGTAAGCTTTCTTGGGCATCAAGTTTTTTACATTCATTACGATTTCTTTAAGTTTTAATTCCGTATTAAAGAATTGTTGTTTTTTCTTACACTTAAATCAAACTAAATAATGAGGCTTATCTCCAAGCTTTTCGAGCATAGGAATAAAATCTTAAATCAAACTAAATAATTCGTTTCTTTAGGTCCCATAGACCAAAGTTTGCTTTTCGAGCATAGAAATAAAATCTTAAATCAAACTAAATAATTCGTTTCTTTAGGTCCCATAGACTAAAGTTTGACCTCAATGGAGGTTAACCACCACCATCATCATCATATTAAAACATTTTATATTTTATATTTTTGAAATAAAATAATAATAATTTTAATTTAATCATTTTATTTTTTTAATTTATATATAATTTTATATTAATAATTAAAACATTACATTTTTAAAACAATTAAATAGTTTTGAATATTTTAATTAGTGTGGAAATTTCATTTTAAAGTTCATTGAATGGGGTTACTCTTTATTTGGTTCTCCGTTTTATTTTTTTGTCCGTAATTTTCAAATGTATCTTTTGAAACAGGGGCATGTTGTGTGGATTATATCTATTATATATATTTATATTATATATATATATTATATAATGACAATATAGATTATTTTATTAAAAATATTACAACAGATTATGAATAAAATGTTGATGAAGATTAAAGTATATTTATTTGATTAAATTTGATGTATAAAAATTATTTATTTTATTTTTAAAATTTATTTTTATTTTAAAATAGTGTTTTAAAAGTATATTTAAATAATTATTATTTTGTTGAATTAAAATGTTAGAAATTATGATTTAATGTAGATGTATGTATGACATTTAACATAAAGTGTTTTTTATTTGGGATTTTATTAGTATGATATGATGACAAATTTTTTAAGACACCATGTTTTAGGAATTGTCTAACATTTTGTTTTAATAAGGGGTTTATGAGAGTTTGTTCTTGTTTTAACAATGTTGATTTTATTCTCACACTAAACATAATAGAGATATGTTTTTCATCTTATTATCATAATTTTCTTTTGTCGTCTAATATTTTATTACACCATATTTTTTTCCTTAAATTTAGATGTATCGATATTTTTAATATTATCATTATTATGTGTAGTGACATCTTCCTAGATTTTCTAAAGTTTAACTAAAACATGGCATCTTTATTGTAACCTTTTTATGCCAACCTTATCTAAATCATAGTTAGTTTTCATTAGAGTCTAAAGAAAATAAAGAAACCTCTAGTCGATCATGAGGGCTTCACTCAATGAACCTCTGACATATCACGTATGTTTGTGGCATATTAAATAATACCCTTAATTTGACTACATATTGGAAAATACCTCTAAAAATCACATTATTTAACTCCCTACCAATACTAACGCAAGACAAATTCCCAATTTAAAAACCCTAATTTCACTAGATATTGTAGGTATCCATTTTTTCACTAACATTTTTTATACCCCTTTATATTTTTTCATTAACTTTGAGCTCCTTTTTTTGTACTTACCAATATAAAAACCCTTTACCCCCTATATATCCCCCAATATAATATGTCATTTTTTCCTCAATATATATCCTCCAATATGAACCCACGTGGTATGGTATTGCTTCGCTAGTAAAGCCCCCATGAGTCCACCATATTATTTATCTTATTTTTATACATTAAACAACTAATCATAATTACACTCTAGGGAAAAAGTTACTTTATGAAAAAAGTTACTTGAATTTTTAGTACTAAATAGACAAGTACTCATTTTTCCAACGATATATGATATGACTTTAATAGACCCTAGGAAATCATTAAGAAATTACATACAGAAAATTTAACTGGTCAAACATTGGTTGTCTCAGAAACTTGACTTCTGGGAAACTTTGGCCTCTTCCTCAAATAACTTGCCACATGAGAGAGAGGGAGAGAGATAGAAAAATAGTGATAGTGTATATGAAAATGAGAATTTCAAGTGTCTTTTATAGTGGTTTTAGGGTACCTAAGAGGCATGTCTCTTTGAAAATAAATTTTACAACTAAATTTATTTTTCTTTATTTCAATTTAATGTTTTTTCTTGTAACTTCCGTCGTTGGGGAAGACCTCCTAAAACTACCCAAAAATCAATAAAATAATTACGTGAAATGTTGAACCGGCCTATTTGAGGCTGATTTTAGGAGCATTTAGAAACCCTAACTTCATTGGAACATATCTTCAAAAATATAGTGAATCAAGTTCAAAATTTTGAACTAGATAATTCGAGATATGTTTTGTAACTATTCTCCAAGTTTCACAGTTTGAAGCCTCTCAAAAAAAAAATATAGTGAAAATTCCACGATGACCTGTTTGAAGTAGCAAAACCCCAGGATCATGAGCTATGATACCTAATGTTATGAACCTTGCGCCTTAAAAATAATAAGAAACCAATAGTTACAACCCTCTTCGAAGGTGAAACCTCATTTTACAATGAATACAATGTACAAGACAATACTTGATGATTCTAAGACTAGATTTCCTTAGTATATATAGCGAAGACAAGGGGTACACTTTTAATAAAATGGGAGGAGAGTATAAAGGATTCTAACCTACATAATAATATAACAATAGAAATGTAATTACTCGATGTATCGAAGGCTTAATAAGGGGTTTTAGGGTTGGGCTTATATATGGATTAACATCCTTCTTCTTTGTGCTCCTTAGACAACATATTTGATTCTTGAATGGTTTCAAATAGTTCAACAATTTATATGGAATTAAAAGGGTCTTTTGCTTGTATTCCTAGTGGCTAAATATTAGCTATTGGTTCCTCTCTTATTCCTCCATGGCTTATACAAGTGCTAGGCTACAATTTGCATCAAAGAACAATGTTTTACCTTCAAGCACTCCTTTATTTCCAAGCTAAATTTTTCAAATTCAAATTTGCATGATTGAATGGGAGAATGGGGAGAGAGCAAGATGTCTTCCCTCCACTCCCTAAATATTTGATGGTAAGAGTTGGTTACTACAAAATAGGAGATCATGGTTAGGTTATAGGGATATTTACTTGAGGTTAGGTTATTAATTAAGCATGTAATTAATTAACATAAATATTTATAGATAGGTATATGAAAACAACATGAGGTATAACTGAGTTGATTAGACACATTTACCTTTCACACAATATCCACATAATATTTTTAATAGTAGTTAGAATAGAGGATTGGGATTTATCTCAAAGACAATTATGCCCTTTTTCCTTAATATTATAAAAGGTGTGATTTAGTTTCATTGAGTTTTATTATGGAATTAAACTCTTATTACTTATTTTTGTTTTACTATGTTTTTCTGGTTACATATTCTTTTAAATGTATAAATATGTTTAACCCATACATTAATTATTTTTATATATATAATAATAATAATTTGAAATAAAGTTATAATTTAGTTAATTTTATGATTTTTTTTTGACAATGTGATAGGTATCATGAGTTAAGTTTCATTGAGTTTTATTTATAAAATTAAATTCTTATTACTTATTGTTGCTTGGTATCATGAATTTTAGTTATTTCTTTTGTTTTTGTATCTGAGAGGAACCCAACAAACACTTGAAACGTAAGTACTAGTAAACCTGTGGGGGCCTACAGTACATCCTACTCTTTGTAAACTGGGTTACAACTAGGGCAATTTTATCCTTGGATCTCTAAGTTTTCACAGATTTCACATTATTTCGATTACCAATTGAATAGCCCCCCTAGGACAATAGGTATCATGAGTTAAGTATGTATATTATAGATTGATTTCTATCGACAATCACCAACCATTTATTTTATATGTTTTCACTACTTATTACATATACATAAATAAAATTTCCCAAAATTTTGAAAGCCAAATATATATTATAAATAGTGAATTGGACAATATTTTGCAAAAGAAAAGAAATTTAAATTTTACTTGACTTACTAAAATGAGATCAACAATTTACCTTACAATAATGTAAAATATTAATTAATATGTCAAATTAACTAAACAAAACAAAATTCAAATACTAACCTCAATAGCAAAGAATAAGAAGTGTATACATTAATAATTGCCCAAAAACCATGTAAACTAACCCAGAAACATCTAACAACACACCTATGCAAAAACCATGACACTTTAAGAAAAATAAAAAGTCCTTGAAAACTTTTAAAACTTATCCTTATTCATCAACAAAATTATAGTAATAGTCACCATTTTCCAAATAAACCATGAAAGAAGCCAAATTCCAAAGCTTACCTTTATTTTACTGTCACTATTTGTATAGTAAACCATGAAAGAAACTAAATTACAAAAAACAAGAAGTTTCTTCCCTATTACAAAGGAAAAATCCCACTGAAGTACTCAAAACTATCAAGTGAAATACAAAAAAAAAATTAAACTCACAATCTCCTTCACCACTACCCTACTAGACACAGAGTGAGCGAAAATAGAGACAACATTTTTAGCCACATAGACCAATGACCAGACGAATGAAAAGATTAATTGAAGGCTAGCTGAATGAGCACTACAACTAGTGGAAACCAAAAATAAGGGCAATGAGTTTGAAATTCATCCCCATCATATATCCATATGTGATGCCGAGGATGAAACACATTGGATAGTATTGATAGTTCGAGGACGACATCACCAAACAGAGAAAAACCAAGGGTGAGGACCACGATCAAATAAGCAATGACAAGGAGGAAATAACCACAATATAAGATCCAAAACCCAACCTAGACATCAATGGCTCAACTCCAATCATAAAAATTACAAGTCTATCTGTGTTCCAGGGTTTAGTGCAATTTTTTCTAGATAAATTAATGTGGGTCGACATGCACTATATATCACATATTAGTGGTCGTATTGAACCTCATCCATATGGGGCCTATGCCTATTGCAGAAACTAATGACAAAAAACAGAGAAATAGAGAGTATAAATTTGTGTTCATTATACAATGTCACATCAGTAACATATTTGCATTTAGTTCTAACTATAAAATATGGTTGCCAAACCTAATGAGTACTGCGTTGGAACATCATTTGTGACCTTCAACAAGATGATCAGGTGGGAAGTGTTGTGACTAGAGAAGCACAATAGAAATAAAATCATAAAAAACAACAGACAATGGAGAAACAAAAATCACATTTGTATTACACATAGAGGCCTTGGCCCTTGGCTTGCATCCACAGGCAGAGAAAATACAAATTTATAGAACAAGAAGAAACATCTAGAATTATGTATGTGAAATTCATGTGGGCAGTGTGGTAGGTTTGGTTGCGTCAGTCGTGGACAGTGATACCTTTCGACGTGGGCAATCATTGGTGACGATGCCGATGTTGGATCAATATGCATCGATTTGGCTTCACATTTAACATTCTCCCACTTGAAACCAAATAAGAGTCATGATTCAAGTCACATCGAGTCCTACCATGCCTCTACATAACTCATGTTTATTTCTTGGTAGAATCTTAGTGAGCATATCAATAGGGTTCATATCTATATGGATCTTTTCCAAGAATAATTGTCCTTCCTCCAACACATGCCAGATCCAATGGTACCTTAAGTCAATGTGCTTGGTTTTTTGGTGAAATGTTAGGTTTTTCGCCAAGTGAATGGCACTCTGACTATCACAATATAGCACATACTTATCCTACTTTATTCCTATCTCTCCTAGGAATCACTACATCCACAACATCTCTTTACAAGCCTATGTTGCAACTATGTACTCTACCTCTGTTGTAGAGAGAGCTACGATTCTTTGTAGCCTTGACACCTAAGATACTGCTGCTCCTAAAAATGTATACAAATAAGCTATAGTGGACTTTATGGTGTCGATATCTCCAGCCATATATGCATTTGAAAATCCTTCAAGCATAATATAATTATTACCAAAGCATAAACAATAATGACTAGTATCCTCTAGATACCTCAAAATCCATTTTACTGCTTGTGAATGTTGTTTCCCTCGATTGGCAAAGAACCTGCTCATTAATCCCACTGAATATGTAATGTCTATTCGTGTACATACAATGGCATACATCAAGACGCCAACTGCTGAAGCATGCATAATCTTGCTCATCTCTTCCTTCTCCTTATCATAACTAGGACATAACTCAGTACTCATCTTTAAGTGAGTTGCAAGGGGTGTACCAACTGGTTTGGCATCCTTCATATTAAACTTGTCAAGCACCTTCTTGATATATTTTTCTTGTGACAACCACAACCTTTTATTTTTCCTGTCACACATGATCCTCATCCCCAATATCTGTTGTGTTGGATCCAAATCCTTCATTGCAAATTTTATGCCCAAATCTTTCTTCAAGCAACATGTCATCCACATATAACAATAATATCATATACTTTCCTTGATCATACCTCTTGATATAAACATAATGGTAAGATTCCAACCTGTGAAAATCATGTTCTAACATGAATGAATAAAATTTCTTGTAGCATTGTCGAGGTGCCTATTTCAACCTATAGATACTCTTCTTCAACCTTAAGCAAGGTCTTCTTTGCTTTTTCTATGAATCCTTCTAGCTGCTCCATATAAATTTCTTCCTCCAATTCACCATGAAGGAAAGCAATTTTTACATCTAATTGTTCACATTGTAAGTCTAAAGCAGCAATAATACTAAGAATAACTCTAATGGATGACATTTTGACAACAAGTGAGAAAATTTCATTGAAGTCAATACCTTCTTTTTGGGCAAATCCCTTCACCATTAGCCTTGCTTTATACCTCTCCTTTTCGTCACCTTCATGCTTAATCCTGTAAACCCAATTATATTGTAGAGCCTTTCTACCTTTTGAGAGATTTACCAACTCCCAAGTTTTATTATCCAGCAAAGAGTTCATTTCTTCTTCCATTCTTTACCGTGCTCAACTTTAAAAGCTTCTTGAAAAAAAATAGGCTCACCTTCATCAGTTAATAAGATATAGTTTGAAGGATGATACCTTTATGAAGGCTTATGAGGCCTAGAAGATCTACGAACCAACTGTCAAGGTGAATTATCAAGTTGAATCTCTTGCAAGATTCCTTCTTCTTGATGTTCATCACTTTCCACTTGCTGTCCTTCCTGCTCTTGAATTTGTTGTCCATTTTCTTGCATTGGTGGGATATCTTCCTCCTACTCTTCAAACCTGTCAATAACTTTCTTGACCTCCAGCTCACCTACAGTCCTCTTAAACATTTCCAACTCATTAAATATAACATCCCTACTTCTAATAATTTTATGTTTGACTAGATCCCATAGACGATAACCAAATTCGTCATCCGCATATCCCAGAAAAATGCATTTCATATATTTATCATCTAGCTTAGTTCTATTTTATTTGGGAATATGTATAAATGCTTCACATCCAAAGATTTTCAAATGAGAATAATTCAACTTCTTACCAGTCCAAACTTCTTTAGGGATATCACCATCTAAGGCTGTAGTTGGAGATCAATTTATAAGGTAGCAAGTTGTCCTTGTCGCTTCTACCCAAAAATTCTTCTCCAAACCAGAATTAGACAACATACTTCTCACCTTTTCCATAATGGTGTGATTCATCCTTTCTACGACACCATTCTATTAAGGAGTACCAGGCACAATCTTCTCATGTTTTATGCCAAACCTATTACAATATTCATTAAATGCATTTGAGCAAAATTCTCCACAATTATCCATTCTTAGACACTTGAGCAATTTGTTAGTCTCTTCATCACAAATAAAAGATAATGGAGAAACATAAATCACATTTGTATTACACATAGAGGCCTTGACCCTTGACTTGCATTCCTTAGGGAGATAAAATACAAATTTATAAAACAAGAAGAAACATCTAGAATTTTGCATGTGAAACTCATTTGGGTGGTGTGGTAGGTCTAACTGTGTAAGTCGTGGACGACGATACCTTTCGTCATGGGTGGTCATTGGTGACAGCACTGACGTTGGAGCAATATGAGTCGGTTTGGCTTCACATTTAACAAGAAGATCATTCTTTGTGTGTCTTTACAAAACATCCTCGTAAGGGAGCGAAGGCTAGGGATGGGAGATGACGAAGATGACTTTGAACCATTTGGTGAATGAAGTTGACAGCTTTCGTTGGGCGACAAGAAGCCATCAGGCCTCTTGGGTATATCAATGACAATCTTAGGAGTCAATTCTCCTCCACATAGGATCCCTCGTCAATCTTTGTTTTCATTTGTATTTGACAACCCCAAGAGAATATATTTGTTGGGTTCTACATATTATAATCTTCTCCACAGCTTGTAATCGTCTCTTGTTTTACTATTTATCTATAAACTATTATGAATATTCCATCAAAACAATTTGTCACAATAGACTTTATAATATTTTGACAATATTAGATCATGCAATTTATTTACTTAGATCCTAGATTTAATGACCACTAGCTTATTGCCTGAATTCATGAAATGGCAAAGAATTGAAGGTGAAAGAATTAAGAAATATAACACACTAGCCACATCAATGGAGCATAAAATATATTTTGGGAAACACAATACGAAACGAAGCCTGATTGAAGGTTAGGCACATGCTCTACTCTCTCTTCTTTAGTTATGGAAATGCATAGACAAAGAAATATGCACTCATTGTCGAGTTGTCTTTGACATTGTGGTATATATGACTTCTATAAAAAAAAAAAATCATTCTTCGTTATGCTCTCAAAATACCACTAATATAAGTGGTTAATGTACCATTAAGATTGTGCATTCTAATTAGGTTTTAGATTTTACTTACAAAGAGTTTATTCAAACTCTTTAACTGATTTGTAATCTTATATATAAAATTGAGTGTGATCACTCTTTGTTACTTTTTATTAGGGATATTACATGAAGATATGATCTTCTTTGGCCATTTTTAAAAATTATCCATAGCTAGAGCTACCCATTTAGTTCTACATTGTTGGTCTTAAACTAGATTTAAAATGTTATCATTTGGGTAGTCAAGTCCTAGAATCAAGGTGGTGAATAATTATTTATGTACTTTACTAGCACATGCTCTACATTTGAGGATACTCATTTTCTTTATGTTGGAAATCAGGAGGTTTTTCATCTTATCATTAGATTTTCATTACATGATAATTAGTTGTGAGTATGTTTGCATTTTTATTATTATGTTTTCTTTATTCATCAAGCAATTGCCACAAAACATGAAGATCATAGAAGAATATAGAAGACAAGATATAGGCTCCAATATAGGTCAAAACCCCTCCAAGGAGAAAGCCCATAAAATTCTCTTCTTATAGAATCACATCAAATCATATATCCAAGACCCATAACCATAGAAAAATTCCACCTCTAGATGCCAAGTCAAGCCTTTCTTCTTTCCAAATGATCCATCAACGAGAGATTAGCAATAAGAGAAGTACCAAGGCAGATCTTCCACAAACCCTAACTCAAGAGAAACTTCTTTCTTTCAGAATTTGGCCCTCCACTTCTTATATGTCCTCTCTGTGATATTCCAGATCACAAATCATCAAGTGTGTATGTCCAAATGAGCTTCATCTACTCTCTATTTATATAATTAGGATTTCTAATTTTTATTTAGACACACAAGCAAAATCAAGGAAGCAACTTATTTGGTAAGATATTTAAATTATATGTTTAGTTATTAAAATTTTAAATAAATTTTATTAATATACAAGTTAATTGAATTTTATGTTATAAGAAAAATCCTAACATTTGTAGTTCTAGTTGTGATCCATTTGTTAGTGACATTGAGAGAATATATGTTGAATACTAACAAAATATAATAAGTATGATTGTTTTCTTATCAATGAAAAATATGGGGGTAAACATAGTTAATTATTGATTTATAATGCTCGGGAAAGAAAGCTAACATATGACAAAAATGATTTAAATAAAGAGATTGATAACATTTATTAAAAACCATAAGCACTAACTAATTATATTATATATACATTTTCATGTGAAGGAGATTGAGTTTAGATTTATTCTCTACTTCAAGTAAGACTGATGATATAACATATATGAAATCAAATTTTAATCTTTATTATTTTTAATGTGTCCGTGTTCATCCTAATTTATTTAATTATTTGTTTTGTGTTTGGTGATTAAGTGCAAGAGTAACATGTTTCTTATAAAAGGGAAAAAAATGCATAGTCATTGAAAATGACCCAATATAATCTAATTTTATTCAATAAATAATTAATGTTATTAATGTTTTTCTAAATGAAATTTTTATTTAACAAAGAAGTAATGTTATTAATATTCTTCTAAATGAAATTCAAGAAGTTGGTTTGATGAAAGAAGGTTTTAGTAAAACACATATGTAAAATATCAAAGAAACTTCATCCACCATTATGTCAATTGTTTGTAAGGTATCACTTTGAGGGACTTGTAAACATAAAGATCCAATGGAAGCACAATAACATTAAAGAAAATGATTATGAGTCTCACAAGGATAATGCATTTTGCATATATGATATTGTTGATTAATTTTAATTTGTGCTTGAAAAACATATTGAATTTTACAAAGTATTAATAAGATGTACACGATTTCATGATAAGAATAAATTTTCATTTCTTTATAATGATTATTTTATTATTTTATTTTTTACTTTAATTTTATGTGAATCATTACTCTAGAAAAAATAACTTTAACATTAACATACACACACATACATTAGTCATTTCTAAATTCTAGCTCCTCATAGCCTCCTTTCCATCTATTCGTCTTTACCGCCCCTATCCTCTTATCTATTCTTGTCCTATTCCCTTCATCATTTTGTCATATATATAATGACAAAAAATAATAATAAACAAGCTACATAGTAGCGAGTACCTACCCTCTTATCTATTCTTGTCCTATTCCCTTCATCATTTTGTCATTATATATATCATATATATATATATAATATATATATATATATACATTATAGTATATATAATAACAAAAAATAATAATAAACAAGCTACATAGTAGGCGAGTACGCCTAGTTAAATATTAGCTAAATTGAAGTAAAAAGACTATGAAGATTTGTCAAAATGGAAGTCTATATAGTGCATCTAGAAACCAGAAACCAAACTAGAGGAAAAAGAAATAAAATTAGAAAATAAGAGATTAGAAAAAAATGAGGCTATTTAGTCGTTCATGAATATTCATCAACTAATTATTAAATGGTTAATAGGTTATTAACCATAAAATCAAATAAATAATGGTAATACAAATTGAATAAATAGTTATGAAGCTTGTAATATGAATATATGTGATATAGATATTTTTCTTAATTTTATAAATTAAATCCAAAACAAGAGTCGCTTCAATTTTAGCAAAATTCTTAATTATATTATATTTAGCTTTTATTGTTTTTATATGAAAATTAAGTAATATTTAAATGGTTATTAACCGTGTAAATTTAAAACCTAACATATTTTGCAAAATTTATATTCAGTTGTAATTTGTGCATTTTCTTTCACTGTAATTTTTTATATGTATGTTCTATTATTTATTTATTTCTTGATATATTTGTGAGTCATTTTCATTTAAATTTTGCAAAATTTGAATTAAAGAATAGTTGTGTATAGTTCTACAATCCTCCAACAAATATATAGATATACAATTGTATATAAGTTAAGAATGGTATTGAATTCATTTAAGATCAAACAATTCAAAAGTCATTACAGTCATGCATTATTACACAAATTATATAGTGGCACCTTTAAACTATTTCATTTAATAATGTGGTATGTAGAATTGTAAAGTGTATTTATCTTATTATAAAATAGTAAATAGATGAGAAAAATTATAAAGTTGATTAAGGGAATTAATATTAGTTATATTAACAATATAGTGTTTATATATTAAATATATTGTTTTATTAAAATTAATTTATATTTTAATATATTTTTATGAGGCTTATAATAAATAGTGATAAGATATTATAGTTAAGATATTTATTGTATAAAATATTTTTAGGTTTGAAATTTTGTTACGCACAAATTTAACTATAATCAAAATTGATGTAATTTCAGCTAAATACAATCCCCAAATAGTTTAACCAAACTTAATCTTCTATGTTAAAAACAAACTAACTCCAAAAACAATAAACCCTCCCTTATTACTTTCCAGTTAGTATGAAATAAATCATATTTATTCTTATAATTATAACTAATTTAAATATTATTTTATTTTAATTTAAAGTATTAAAAACAATATGTTTGCTTTCATATTTCAATGCTCGTGGCCGATAAAAGGGTTCACTTAAGTTGTGAAAACTATGAAAAAAATCAGAGTAACATTCCACTTACCTCGCATTACTCTTGACCTTTTACGACCTTAGTGTGAATGGTATATGTTTTATACAGTGGCACTTTTAAATAACTGCATTTAATAACGTGGTCTTAGAAGGAAAACACCATTAAATAATGCATACAAGAGAAGTAACCCGAGTATTTGAATCACATAAGCATCTAAAAAAAGCTTGAGTTAGAAAGTGAAATCTTGAAATCATGAACACTAGTAGGATGATGTTAGCTCTCTTAGTGCGTGGATAGTGTGATATCATTAAATGCATGGTTTTGGAGCATTTATAAGTTTATTGAGTTATTAGTATGTGGGGCCGTATATGTTTATTGCTGGATAATGTACTTGTTTAAGTTCAACGGTGGGCATATACTGTCCCTGCGTATTAATGGCTCAAATAGAATTGTAAATATTGGTTGTCGTGCTGATTCTAGTCACAGACAGTAAAATGACATTTAAACCATACGAATTTGCAGGTCACACAGGATTACAATGATGGGATCAAAGGCGACTTTAATAAAGATGTTATGTTCATGACTTGTGGAGAATACCCGTAAGAAAAATAAGCCATCCAAAATAAAGGTGCTAATGGAATTTAAATAATCAATTAATTCGAGTATGTATAATCAAATGTGATGGTAAAACTATGTAATCGTTGCAAAATAAGGGGTAAGCCAATCAAATGTGAAATAAATATATTAAAACAATATCAAGAAATAATTAAATTCAAAGTTTAATGTTAAACTATGGAGAGAGGCACAATTGTTTTTTGTCAAAGCAAATTAATAGCTGTTCAAGCAAAAAATTGAACATAATATATCCTACATGCGACAGGTATAATAATAAGCTAGAGAAACAAGATAGAAGATGAAAAATTAATTGTCCTATTATATTTAATTTCTTGATGCAGGGCCATGAGGCTTGAAGACAAAAGGCTTCATTTTATTCCAAAAATCCAAAAAAAGTTTACAAGCAAAGGAGTGGGATCCTTTAGCTGTCAATTTACAAAGTTTTCTAGATAGTATTTGAGCTAGAATATAGATATTTGAATGTTTTTTTAATTAATCCAAGTAGTTCAGACTTAATTGAGATTCTCGAGGAGAATATCAAGTAGTTTAGGTATTTATCTAGGATTAGATAGATTTGATCCATTAATTGTGGATAAGATTGATGGATGTAAAGTATTTATGTAAATTTTGAACTATTATAAGATGATTTTGCTAAATTTGGCTATGGAGAATTAGACTGTAAAAGAATTGAAATATCTCTCTATCTCTATGTATCGTTGAATCCCAGTTTGGCCTGTAAAATTAGAGCTCTATATGATCTGGTGTTATCACACTTAATTCCTTATTAATTATGTATTAAGTTAAATCGAATGTGTTTCGAACCACAGAGCTTTAGTTTCATAGGCGAGTTTAGGAGCAGGGAAAGTGCCAACCATCGAATTGAAGAAAGAGGATCGACAGTGGAGAATTAACGCGATAAAGGTTGGGAGAAAGGCAGATGTGAGAAGTTTATGAACAACGTTGTTGTTTTCCTTTCGGTTCTGGGGTAACTGAAGTTCTACTAATTTTCGGGTAATTTTAGCAATTATGCTGTTTTAGTAGAATATCTAAGTTTAGAGGCAGATGATTGAAACTGAAAAGGAAATTGAAGAACTCCCACCTATGCTTGAGGAAACCTTTTCTGGATTTGAACGATTATCCCTTACACCTACAACTAGACCACCATTAGTGGTATCAGAGCAGTCTACTGACACTGAACGTGATCTAAAGGATCAGAAAAAGAAATCCAACATGGCTTTCAGAGTTGGAGGAAAAGGTGGTGGTCGAAGGAGAGGAAGACCAGTTGCAAATGTTGAAGTGTTGGAATGTATGCAACAGATGCAAGCTAGATTAGAAGCAATGGAAATGGGAAGAGATGCAAATGTTGGAGATGTCAGTGAGCCTAAAGTTGGAGCTGCAGAAGAAGAGGAACCTGCAGATGTAACTCCTGAAATGAGATTCTTTAGGTCAGTATTGAGATCCACATCTAAACCCAGACTTGAAGTTTCAATTTATAAAGGAAGTTTAAGCCCTGAGGAATTGATAGACCGGATTAATGAGATGGAGAAATTCTTCGATTATGAAGAAACAGAAGAAGGAAAAAAAGTGAAGTTTGCTGTCACAAAATTGAAAGGACATGCAGCACTTTGGTGGGATGGAGTGCAGGCTTTAAGACGAAGACTTGGTAAACAACCAATTAAAAATTGGAACAGGATAGTGGCAAAGTTGAAAGGTAAGTTTTTGCCAAGTGATTATGAGCAGACATTATTTAGACAGATGCAAAATCTTACACAGAGGTCTATGACAGTAAAGGAATACGCAGAGGAATTCTACAAAGTGTGCATAAGAGCAGGACAAATCCAAGATACAGATGAGAAGGTTGCAAGATATGTAAATGGTCTCAGAATGGAGATCCAAGATGAGATAACTGTATTGTCTCCTAAAACAATAGAAGAGGCCTATCAGATGGTATTGAAGGCTGAAGAAAAACTCATGAGGAATAAATCTACCAGAAATAGAGGTACTTTCTGAGGAAGGAGAAGTCAAGGTGGTAGAGGAAGGTCTACAACACCTAGAGATGGAGCTAGCAGCAGCTCAAGTCAGCATGCACCCACAGGAGGTGATGCAAGTGGCAGAGCGAGTTTTTCCAGAGGAAGAGGAGGAAGAGGCAGAGGAAGAGAAGTCAGATGTTATAGATGTAACAAGCTAGGACGTTGAGCCTATGAGTGCCTAGAAAATATAGGAATAAATCAGAGAAATGCAATTGTTGCTAAGAATAAAGAGGAAGCAGCAAAGGTAATAGAAGAAGAAAATGTACGAGAAAAAGGGGAATCTTTGGTAGTTAACAAAGTTTTGTTAAAGCCAACAAAGGAAATTGTTGAACCAGCAGAGAGAAAGACCTTGTTCAAGACTGTGTGCAAGGTTCAAGGGAAATCTTTTCAGATGATAATTGATAGTGGTAGTACAGATAAGTTTGTCTCCACAGAAGTGGTGGAGAAGTTGAAATTGAAGACAAAGAAACACCCAACACCTTACAAGGTGTCATGGCTTCAAAAGAGATATCAGTTGATAGTGAATGAGCAGTGTGAAGTAAAGTTGCAGTTGGGAAAATACTGAGACAAAATTCTATGTGATGTGATGCCTATGGATGTGTGTCACATATTGCTGGGAATACCTTGGTAGTATGACAGAGGAGATATGCATGATGGAAAGAAGAATACATACAAATTTAGTAAAAATGGTGTCAATCATACATTGTTGCCTATGGAAGAAGAGGATGCATCAAGGAAACCTGATCCAAAGACCCTATTGTTGACTGGAAAGGTTTACTTGCAGCAGATTGAAGAGGATGAGGTAAATTTTGCATTGATTTGCAAACCCAAGGTAATAATTACTTCTACAAAAATTTCTGATTTGCCAATTGAAATTTAAGAGGTACTGGATAATTATTGTGATATTATTGTAAATGATTTTCCTAATAAGTTACCACCCATTAGAAAAATCAATCATCATATAGATTTTATTCCAGGAGAAAATCTACCTAATAAAGCAGCTTACAGGATGACTCCCACATAGAATGAAGAAATTAGGAAACTGGTTCAGGAACTATTAGATAAGGGACTGATTAGAGAAAGTTTGAGTCCTTGTGCAGTGCCAACAGTGTTGAGTCCAAAGAAAGATGGATGCTGGAGAATGTGCATTGATTCAAGAGCCATCAACAAGATAACAATCAAGTACAAATTTCCTTTACCTAGAATTGAAGATTTGATGGATTGTTTGAGTGGAGAAAGATATTTTACAAAGTTGGATTTAAAAAGTGGTTATCATCAAATCAAAATTAGAGAGGGAGATGAGTGGAAAATTGCTTTTAAAACAAATGAAGGATTATATGAATGGATGGTAATGCCTTTTGGGTTATCAAATGCTCCAAGTACATTTATGGGACTCATGAATGAAGTTTTGAAAGAATTTATTGGTAAATTTGTAATAGTATATCTAGATGATATATTAGTTTTTAGCAGATCAAAAGAGGAACATGTGAGATAGCTGAATTATGTCTTACAGAGGCTACAACAAGAGAAGTTACTGTTAAATTTAAAGAAATGTTCATTCATGAAAGAAGAGTTGGTATATTTGGGTTTTGTTGTTTCTGGTGATGGGTTAAAGATGGACCAAGAGAAGATCAAAGCAATCATGGAGTGTCCTTCACCAAAAGTGTCTTTGAGGTAAGAAGTTTTCACGGTTTTGCTAGTTTTTATAGGAAGTTCATAAGAATTTTAGTAATATCAATGCTTCTATTATTGACACTATAAAGAAGGATAGACAACCATATAAATGGACTGTTGAAGTAGAAAAGAACTTCTAGTTGTTGAAGAGAGATTACTAAGAAACCTATTTTGATTTTGCTTGATTTTAATATACCTTTTTAAGTGAAGTGTGATGCCAGTGGAGAAGCCATTGAAGCTGTTTTAAGTTAGGAGGACAGACTTGTAGCTTATTTTAGTGAAAAATTGAATGAGTCAAAGAAGAAATATTCTTCTTATGACAAGGAGTTTTATGCAGTGGTGCAGTCTTTGAAGAAGTGGAGACATTACTTGATGTCTAAGGAGCTCATACTTTATTCAGATAACCATGCATTGCAGTACATTATGCAACAGCCAAAGCTTAACTAGAAGCATGCAAAATGGGTAGAGTATCTTCAAAGTTTTAATCTTGTATTAAAACATATAACTGGTCAATCAAACAAAGTAGCAGATGCCTTAAGTAGAAAAAGCATTTTAGTTCAAGAAAGTCAAATTCAAGTGTTGGGTTTTGATTTTCTTAAGGAATTATATGAGAAAGATTTAGATTTTAAAGAGGAATTTAAAGCTTGTAAGAATCGTGTTTTGTTAGATAGGAGTAAGTGGTTGGATTATTTCTTGCAAGAAGGAATGTTGTTTAAAAGAAATTAGCTGTGCATACCCAATTGTTCTATGAGAGAAAATTTGATCAAGGAGAAACATAGTGTTGGATTTTGAGGACATTTTGGTGCAGAAAAGACTTATGAGCAGTTGAACCACTTTTATTTCTGGTTGAAGATGAGATTTGAAGTAGAAAAGTATGTGAAGAATTGTAAAGTCTGTCAGTATGCAAAGGGAAGGAGCCAAAACACAGGTTTGTATGTTCCATTACCTATCCCAAATAGACCTTGGGATATGGTAAGTATAGACTTTGTTTTGGGTTTACCAAAAACTCAGAGAGGCAATGATTCAATTTATGTAGTAGTTAACAGATTTTCAAAAATGGCACATTTTATTCCATGTTATAAAACCAGTGATGCTACTCATATTGCAAATTTATTTTTTAAAGAAATTGTAAGGTTGCATGGGTTACCTAAGAGCATTGTTTTAGACAGAGACACCAGATTTGTTGGTCATTTCTGGAGGACCTTGTGGAAGAAACTTGGTACTAAACTGAGTTTCAGTTCTGCTTATCATCCTCACACTGATGGGCAGACAGAAGTTGTAAACAGAAGCTTGGATAATCTTCTGAGAAGTCTTGCAGGTGAACATCCGAAATAGTGGGATCAAGTTTTTGCACAAGTTGAATATGCTTATAATGATTCTCCTAACAGGAGTACAGGGCAGAGTCCATTCCATATAATTTATGGAATGCACCCAAGAGGAGTGTTTGAATTAAGAGATTGGGTAAAGCTGAAATGAGGAGTGCTCAAGGAGAAGATTTTTCTTCTGAGATTCAAGAAATACATGAACATGTAAAACTGCAATTATAGAACAGCAACACAAAGTACAAGAACAGAGCAGATTTGAAGAAGAGAGAAGTTAATTTTGAAGTTGGAGATTTGGTTTTGGCACACCTAAGGAAGGAAACATTTCCAAAAAGGAAGTATAACAAGTTAAAATTTAAGAAAATTGGACCATGCAGAGTCTTAAGGAAATTTTCTACAAATGCATATGAAATTGAATTACCCCATGGTATTGGAATATCTTCAATTTTCAATGTTGCTGATTTGTACAGGTATGAAAAGGGACAGGCAGATGACACAGCAGAAGACAAGGAAGAACAAGAGGTGGATTGGGTAAAACAGTTACCTACAACAAAGGCATCACAGCCATAGAAGATATTGGATAAGAGATTGTTTAAAATGACAAGGGGACATGAGTATTTTTAGTACTTGATCAAGTGGAAAGATCAACCAATTGCCGCCGTTACCTGGGTGACAGATGCATGCTAGAAAAGTTGGGTAGTTCTGTAAAAGAGCTTATGGACAAGAGCCCATGAAGAATTTTGTCCTCGAGAGTCTGATGTAGGAACATGAGGCTTGAAGACAAAAGGCTTCATTTTGTTCCAACAATCCAAAAAAAGTTTACAAGCAAAGGAGTGGGATCCTATAACTGTCAATTTACGAAGTTTTCTAGATAGGATTTGAACTGGAATATAGGTATTTGAATGATTTTGTAATTAATCCAAGTAGTTCAGACTTAGTTGAGATTATGGAGGAGAATATCAAACAGTTTAGGTATTTATTTAGGATTAGATAGATTCGATCCATTAATTGAGGATCGAATTGTTGGATGTAAAGTATTTATGTAAGTTTTGAACTATTGTCGGAGGATTTGGCTGGATTTGGCTACGGAGAATTCGATTGTAAAAGAATTAAATATCTCTGTATCTCTGTGTATTCTATGCATGAAAGGTTAAATCTCGGAGGTTGAATTCCTTCGAAATATCTCTGTGTATTGTTGAATTCCAATTTGGCCTAAAAAATTAGAGCTCTGTATGATTTGGTGTTATCGCGTTTAATTCCTTATTCACTGTGTATTACGTTAAATCGAATGTGTTTGAAACCAAAAATCTTTAGTTACCTAAGCTCCGAATTCCATAGAGAAGAGCTAAACTTGGTGGAAGCGCTAAAATCATAGCAAAAGGAGAAAAGTTTGGTAAATTCGTGTGGGAACCGAAGAAGCCTAGAATTGTCTGAACGATAGAACCATTAGATCTACAGTAGTCACGTGCAAACAAGCGCCAAAGTTACACAGAGGAGTAAAGCGGTCTTGATAGGTGAAAGCTGTTTTCGTGCGGGCTCAAGGAGGTAAGCGATATTTTAGGATAGTCACGTGATTCGATTTAGCAACCGACACGTAGCACGAAGAAACTTCTTTTCTTGCATGCTCTCAGCTTGATAGACATCGGCAAGAATTCCACGCGATATTAAGTGTCAACCATTGGATCAAGCAACTTGATCAATGGTGGAGGATCACCCAGCTAGTTTGCGAGCGAGTAAAGCGCAAACCGTCGAATTGAAGAAAGAGGATTGATGGTGGAGAATTAACGCGATAAAGGTTGGGAGAAAGGTGGATGCGAGAAGTTTATGAACAATGGTGTTGTTTTCCTTTCGGTTCTGGGGTAAGTGAAGTTCTGCTAATTTTTGAGTAATTTTAGCAATTTTGTTGTTTTAGTAGAATATATAAGTTTAGAGGCGGATGACTGAAACTAAAAAGAAAATTGAAGAAGAACTTCCACCTGCGCTTGAGGAAATCGTTTCTAGATTTGAACGATTATCCCTTACACCTGCAACCAGATCACCATTTCTCGTCCCCTATCTTTCTCCCTTATGATTTTGCTTGACCCATAAATTTTGGGTGACCCATTTAATAGTAATGATGATTGGCCAAAAACCTTGTCAACAAACCCAAACATCAAACAAAACACCTACACAAAAACCATAACACTTTATGAAAAATAAATAAAATCATTGGGAAATTTTTAAAACTTATCTTTATTCAACAAAATTATTGTTAGTAATAGTCACCATTTGCCAAAGAAGCCAATTTCCAAAGCTTACCTTTGTTGGAAGTAATGATTCCATGCGTTGTTGTGAGTTCCCAAGCGTAAGTCAAGAAGTTGTTGATTCCTATGTTATGAGTTGGAGTCATGATCTAGATGTGTCGAAGTGAGTTCGTTATGTCCTATATATTTGTAATTATTGTGATTAATAAAACATGGTGTGTGATTTGTGTGTCTAATTGTTTTCTTTGCTCTCTCTCAAATTTTCTAAGGTATCAAAGTTAGTACTTGCTTGACTCCCTCAACAGAGGGCCAAGAATATGTGAGGGATCCTGAGTGTTATTGTTTCTATACATATTAGTATAGATGCGTGAGAGTTTATTTTTAGTGTGTGAAATTGTTTGTGATCCTGTATATATATATATATATATATATATATATATATATATATATATATATATATATATATATATAATATATATATTTGTAGCTTCTTCAAGCATCGTCAGATCCTTCTGTCATCTTGCTAGCTGTAAAGTTATGTTTGTTCTTATCTTCTCGGAACCTACAAACGAGTTAAATTCATGCCTGGATGGTTTTGTCAAAATTGTGTGCACTGTCATATGATAAATCTGCAAAATTGTGCCCATAAACTATACATGTTGTTGCATGGATCTAGAGTTGAGATATGGATCTGAGATCTGGTGCGAAGGAGTTTCAAGTGTCCAATGATATATGTCAAAAGTGTTAAAATTGGAGGCATATCTCAATTTTTCGCTTATGCAGGGAAGAGATCTATGCGTCAGATGTTTCAGTTGCAATCTTGTTCCGATCTCAAATTTTGGAGTTTGCATTTTAAAGATATTGAGTTTGGTTAATTGAATATGTGAGTGTAAGTTTGTTGGAATTGGCCACTCTAACAAATGGTTTGTGAAGATGAGAAAAATCCAAGATAAAGATTGAAGAAGATGGACATTTGACTTGTGCTAAGGAGGGACATGGTGACTTATCTATGCCTGGATGATCGTTGATAGTTTGATGATTATTGAGTTTGTAGTTGTGAGATGGCTTTGTCAAGTAGTTTTCTATTATTTCAATTATTGTGTGTTAGTAAGGTCAAGTTGTTTGATCAACTTTTGAACACATTCAGTATCGAGACCTCCATCCTAGCAACTAACGGATAATCGAAAGCAAAATATCCGACAGATGGTGGTTGGTCCATAGGATGGTTCATTACTTGACGACTCTTATCGCCGAAGCCTCGACAGACGAAGGTGTCAATATTGTTGATCTTGCAAGTTCATCAACGATGGTCAGAGGCGGTTATGTTTTAAATGGAGGTCAAGTGACAACGCGAAGATGTGGTGGTGAAAGAGTAGTGTTTGCGAGATTTCAGAGTGGATGTGAGTGCTTATGAAGACCAGTGTGACAAAGATTCATTTTTTGTTCTAATGTGTATTTCTATATTTGGCATGTAAGCATTAAGGGAGGGTGTTGGAAGTAATGCTTCCATGTGTTGTTGTGAGTTGTCATTGTGCATTCCCAAACGTCACTCTAGAAATAGTGTATTCCTATGTTATGAGCGGGAACCATAATGTAAACGTGTCGAAGTTAATTGTTGTAATCAATAAAACATACAAATATGTGATTTGTGTGTCTAATTGTTCTCTCCCTCAATTTTTCTAGCAAACTTTATTTTGTTGTTGCATAATAAACCAACCATGAAATCAACTAAATTCCAATAAAAAAGATGTGGCTTTAAAGCAAAATGCCACCGAAACACTCAAAAGTCACATCACTAGTGAAATACAAAATAAATTCAAAATGACAATCTCCTTCACTACTACCACGCCTATGAGACGCATAGTAGAGTGAAAATAGAGAGAAAACATACAAAAAGGACCAGAAGAATGAGCACATAGATCGACGACCAGCTGAATGAACACTGCAATGAATGGAAACCCAATAAGAAGGGCAATGAGTTCGAAATTCATCCCAACCATAGATCTATAAGCGATGAGGAGAATGAAATGCATTGAATAGCATTGAGAGTGCGAGGACAACATCACAAAACAGAGCAAAGCCAAGGTTGTGGACCGGGACCAAATAAGCGACGACGAGGAGGAAATAACCACAATCTGGGATCCAAAAGCCAACCGAGACATCAATCGCCCATCTCCAACCATCGAAAAAATTTCCAAGTCCATCCATGTCGCAGGGTTTAGTGTGGGACCTATGCCTCCTGCCGCGGCTAATGCCAAAAAACCAGAGAAAATAGAGAGTAGAAATTTGTGTTTATTATACAATGTCACATCGGTAACATATTTGCATGTAGTTCTAACCATAAACTATGATTGCTAAACCCTACGACTACTGCACCCGGCCATCATTTTCGACCATTTCATGAGTGTCTTTGCTCAACATCCTCGTGAGGGAACGAAGGCCAGCGATGGGAAATATTGAAGACGACTTGAACCATTGGTGAATGAAGATGATGGCTTTCGCGGGGCGACAAGAAACCATCAGGCCTCTTGGGTATATCAATGACAATTTGAGGAATCGATGCTCTTCCACCAGAGGTTTCCTCATCTGTCTCTGTTTTCATCTGTTTTTGCCGACCCCAAGAGAATATATTTGTTGGGTTCTGTAGATTGTACTCTTCTCTACAGGTTGCAGTCTACCCTTGCTCCAAATTCAGATTGTCATGGATGCCTGAAGTAATTGGGCCTGCCATTGTAACCGAAACCTGTTCTGCTGTAGCGGGTTCCAAAACTTCTTGTTCCAGCTGGGCGCCCTTTCGACAAATTGGATAAGTAGAGTGCGAAAGAAACCACAAGTCAATACACTCAACATGAAAACTATGCCCGCAATTGGGCAGAAGCCGGCTTGTCTCATTCTCCTCGAATTCGCACAGACAAACTGCGCACTCCAACCCATCTGTGAAATAATGCGATTTATAGAGAAAGATGGGTAGAGTATCTAATACTGCAAAATCCAACCCGACATTCAGCAGAGACACCCGTTCTTCTCCTGTAAACTCGAATCGACTGCGAATAGAAGCTGATCTTCGTCGATTTCTTCCAGAAAATCGAGCAGATTGCCTCCAAAACCATGTGGCATAAACGTTTAGCAAAACGGCGAAGAAAAGCACAAAAAGAAGAACTATTACGGCGGACACCATGATTTTGTCATTGATGTCATCTCTTGGCTCGGGGTAATCCGGATTGATGGCATATCTGGGCTCACCTCTGTGTTCCTCTAAATGAGGAGGTGTGTGATTAAAATCATGTTTTTCGAATGTCGGTTCGTCATAATCGTGAGGCAGGTGATTGTCAGCACTGCTGGAGCTGGCATTTCTAGACTCGCCAGCATCCTGCGGTGGGCAATTAAAACCCCTTCACACTGAGCTCATCCTATATCAAACCACGGAATTTTTCTTTCTGTAAATGCTATTTCAAATGGGCTGACCTCGGTATCTAAAAATTGCAGGCTGCTAGTTGGGCTCACCTCTGTGTTCCTCTAAATGAGGAGGTGTGTGATTAAAATCATGTTTTTCGAATGTCGGTTCGTCATAATCATGAGGCAGGTGATTGTCAGCACTGCTCGAGCTGGCATTTCTGGACTCGCCAGCATCCTGAGGTGGGCAATTAAAACCCCTTCACACTGAGCTCATCCTATATCAAACCACGAAATTTTCTTTCTGTAAATGCTATTTCAAATGGGCTGACCTCGGTATCTAAAAATGGCAGGCTGCTAGTTGGTTTCTATGTGGATCGACCCTTCGATCCTTCAATTTCCGTCGATGGACAGCCCTCCGATCCCTATATGAAGCTTTTAAGCTCCAATGAAGAGCCCGTCCGGACCGCTCCTGGCTTTCACAACACGCAAAATGGATTTATCATCGAATCCCAAACCCCAGAAATTCCGAGAAATTGGGTATTCAATATTTTGTTGTTTTAGGATGCCTGGTTTGAATAAGGAGAAAGAAAATTGACTACAATAAAATGGCCAACCTGGTTCCCCGTACCCGGTTGGACTTCTTCGGCAGATTGCTCGTCACGTCTAAGCGTTTGTTATTTGAGTTAATTGATTAGGGTGTAGTATGGGATGAAAGGGTTTTTTCACAATATTTTTTACGGTTAATTTTAATTAAATTTTTGTAGAGATTTTTAAAAATTTGAGTTAAAGTTGTTTAGTCTATAAAATTTGAGTGTGTGGTGGAGTTTTTCAGAATGCTAAATATATTTATAAGTTTAAAATACATTTTAAACAATAAAGAATCATATTTTTTTTTGAAATTATTTTACTAAATTTCAATAAAAAAATCTATTCGTCTACCAATTAAATTAAGCTACTTATTTTTTTTCTATATAATACTACCTGAGCACCCACTAGGGATTTGAAAAACTAAGCTACTTATTAATAGTAAATATTACTAATAAATGTTAGAGTGAATTATTTAATAGTAATGTGTAAGGAAGTGGAGTTCTATTTTACCTTCTGTATTTTTTAGTAGAGGAAAGTGAATCCGTTTTATTTAGGAAGAACATAATATTTAATTAATTATAAATATATTTTTAATAGTTTATTTGTGATTTATAGAATTAATTTTTAATTTGAAATGTGTGATGTGAAACTGTAGAATAGTAATATGTAGGAGGGGGTTTCTATTTTTACCTCAGCGTTTTTTTTAGTATGGGAAAGTGAAATTGTGTTTATTTATGAGCAAATAAATATTTAATTAATCTAATATATTTGATTATGTATGGGTGATTTATTTAAATTAGTTTTATTTGAAGTGTAATTTTATTTGTTTATTATTTTTTAATTTAGAAGATTTATGTATTTATGAAGGAATCTTCCAACCCAATTAATGACAAATTAATTACGAATATAAATAAGTATAAATATATAAATTTAAATATAATATTATTGATTCTTAATTATAATAGTTTAGATTTATATTTTTTAAATTAAATTATTAAACATTTAATTTTATTTTTATTTTTCTTTTATATAAATTTATTTTATTTAAAAGTTAAAATTAATATTAAATTATTAGCAATAATTAATTTTATATAAAGTATTTAGAAATTTATATTTTTAAATAATTAAATTACATTTTATTTTATTTTCTTATATAATTTTATATTATTTAAATTAAAAATTAAATATTTAAATATTAGCATAAATTAATTTTAATTTTTATTAACCATTAGGGAATTAAGATAAAGGATACATTCCAATATAACGGATAATTAATTTAAATTAGTATTAATATTAAGCATTATTATATTTTTATTCAACCATAGAATTAAGAATGCAAAAGAATACACACTTCAATATAACAAGAGATGAATATTCTAATGAATATGAAATTTTCATTTTCATTTTAAAGTACTCAATACAAAGGAAAAATCAATATTTTAATTGCATTGAAAATTTCGTTTTCATTTTAAAGTGTTTTGAATGAGTTAGGTTTTATTATTTTTACGGTAGGCATGGGATATTACATTTGGTTTGTGGTCAAATCTATATTAGTTTAGGGTTGATAAAAATATTTGTAAATTTTCCATAGTTTTATTTTGCATATTGAAATTTAATAGTTTTTGACAATATTTTAATTTAATTTTCTACAAACTTCAACATGTTATTACTCAATGTATAAATTAATGAGACAGAACAAATGTCTTATCAATTAATAAGCCAAAGACACAAAGGTCTTATCATAAATTTGTATTCCTATACTAATAGAATAATAAATAAGAGAGTAAAAGTAGAGTGTAAAACATAATACTCATTGTCACAAACCTCACAAATCACATTTAATAATATTTTTCTTGGTCAAAAAAGCCACGTGCAATTATAATGATATGGTGGAATGCCCCTTCTTTCCAGCTAACATCCCCAACCTAAATCAAAATTAGATTAAGATAAACAACAATTTAGATTTATTGCCTTTTTATCAATTAACTTTTTCGACTTTGGATACGTGCGCCACCAAAGTATAATATGTTAAGTATGGATTATTTTGGGAAATTGGGCTCCACATACATGACTTAAATGGTCCTTTCAGATAATTTCATTAAAAACAAAATCAACATCATGCAAAGAACATGCTAGCAAATCAATGCTTTATATTTCAATATTTTCTATTATATTATTTTAGAAATTAATTTAAAACTAAATTTTTGTCTAATATATTTCACACGTAACACATGGAATTAATGTTTAAATCAATTAAAGACATCATCATTAATGTAATGTGTGAATAATTTCATCTTTTATCATTAAAAATAT
>APFE030007034.1:51119-88127 GCA_000404065.3 Pinus taeda | reverse complement strand
ATGATGGACTCACCTAGCCAGTCCGAAACGTTGGTTTCATAAAATAGCGCACAGGTTTTCCACTATCATTACATTCTACAAGCCTGTATGGATTCTCTTTTCAACAATCAAATCACTGTCACTAGAACACTGTCCTAAACCTAGAAACCTACATCATCATTCAGAACCAATTGCAACCTCAAAAATCATACATCAGAATGCATACGCTACTATACTGAACCAAACCTGCATGTATACGTTACTTCATTTATTCAAACCTATGTATACCTTCAAAACTACTGAAACATAAAACTTTCTGAATCAAGTTTTTACAAACCAGCAATATACTGAACATCTACTATCAATTTACAGAGCTCTAGACAAGAAGTAGCATAGATAACCCTTCTCACTTAAACAATCAATCATTCAGACACCAAAATCCTTATGCATTCAGATTTACATTAAGATCTAAGAAGACCTCATTGGAAAACAACAGTAAAACAACAGGACTAGTCAGATAGATCAATTATTTCTGAAGAATAGGCTTTTATTTTGTATATGCTAGTTGGAAGAGTCGAACCTCCATGTATACGTGGCTTTACTAAGGTGAACCAAAGTATATATCTGCAAATATTAACTCACAACTTCGCTGCTATTCCAGACTTCAGACATACCCAAATCATGACATTTAAATAATAAAACTGGTGTACGCAGTCAAATCTAGCCCAACCAAAATCATATCATTCAATGATAAGTCATTTCATGTCTCATGATCTTGATCTAACATTGAATACAAGGTGGACAAAATATTTCAGATCATATCACAAACATAGCCCCTGCAACATAAAATATACTTCAGATAGAAGTATTCCTAAGAAACCCTTTCACTTGCACACCTTGGCTCTTTGATCTTCTCCTCCTTATATAGTTTTTGGCCTATCTCAATACCTCAAACCAAAACCACACTTAGGACCTATGGTATTCTTGGATGGGATCAAAATGCCATTACTACGATCAATATTGTGGGATAATACCATGGTATTGACCCCTAGTATTCTTTACTCTTGAATTTCCTTGATTTTCCAACCTATACGCGCTTTTCCTCATGTGAAAGTGCATGCATACATATACCTTCTTTTTGTTCTGTGTACCTGCATGTATATGCTCCTTTGACAACATGGACCCATGTACACATCTTAAACTTCTTTACACCATACTTTTCCTTCAAATTCTTCATTTTGATTGGTGGTCCTTATTTCCATCTTCCTATTCTTCTGTACCAATGTCTAGTTACCTCTGAAATGATCTGTTACACTGTGACTTGCCTTTTATCAAAACTAAAATAACCTGTGAGTGAGTTGCCATCAAGGACAACACTTGTATCACAATGCCAACACAATTTAACCACACATTGAGAAAATGAAGCGATTCTTTTTAAAAACAGAGTATCAATTAACAAAGCTTAAGTCTCACTGTCACGTTTACTATTGTTGTTTTCATTTCTGCTGAGAGGCATATTTATAGACCTTGTGGCAATTAATTGTTCAGAGCTATATGCCTAATCTCTATCAACAAAAACTAAATTTAACTTGAAAAGATAATTTTGCATAATTCACTCATGATTTTCTATTATCAAAGAAAATCATGAGGCATGGATCTCATTCTTGCTCGCCTGTTGCCGATTACGGAGGTTGACTTTGACTTTGAACGCATAGCTAGGACCTGTTTCCATTGATCTGGTTCATGAGCATATGAGGAAACCGGTGAGTGCATCAATTTCCACCTATCCATATATTTTGCTTCCCAGCTGACACCTTGGAACCTATCAAACCATAGACTTGGTTGCAAAATCATGTATTAGCTGCAAAATCACCATAATTTCGTGGCTGAAGTAAACATTAAACTAAATAATAAAGAACATTATAACTTTATGAAATACAAGACAATTGTAGACCTGCCATGTCAGATCCCTATAACTTGATTCCCAATGTGTGATTATGAAGGTAAAAAAGAAATAGATAGAGTGAAAAACAGTGTCAAAAAGAAGAAATTATGAGGCTCAACATTCCCCCACACGAAGATCATTGCATGTACTCATGCAAAAATTTCAAAACTGATGAACCCTTCCTATTACTAAACCCATTTAGATACTTGAGTTAAAATATCCAGATTTGTCTTGTTTGCCTTCTTCTTAGTGACTTCCATCCTTGGTTTCTTCATCATAATATTATACTTCAGACTTATGACTTTTCTCTTAAGGGATTTTTTATTTTATTTTAGCTTCTTATTCTTATCATACCATAGAGAAATATGTAAGAGAATATTGTCATTCTTGGTCCTCTGTATTTCATTTTGCACTTTCAATGTTTCATGTTCCTATTTTAAGTTCCTGTTTAGTGTCTCCAATTCAAAAATTTCATGTTTGAGAGTATTTATAATTGTAGTTTCTTGTGGGCTATGAGAATGAGTTTCTTTTTCTTGATTTGAAGAGGATGAAGTGGCCTTTTCTGTAGATGTTTTCTCCAAATATTCTATATAATCATATATCTCCTATTAGACTGGGTTAATTTCAGGTGTTCTTCTTATTGTATTAGCAATTAGTGATGAAACTGGTGATAGAACTAGTGATGAAACTGTAGGTGAAATAATTGGTTATGGAGCCTTTATCCCTTCTTCTTCTTCCAAATTGACAAACTCTATGGATTTTCGAGATGATTCCTTCATTGTTTTGTTGAGTCTTGCACTCCTCCTAATAGTGGATGAGGTTTTAGTGAGATAAATTTGTTTTTGAATTTTTCTTTGTTTTGTCTTTGCTTGCTCTATTTCCTCTGTTTTTCTTCTAGATATGCTTTCTTCCTTATCACTAGTTTTTTTCTTCTAACATTCTTTTTTTTAATATTTTCTAATACATCAACAAGGGGACTTTCATCTTTTGAGGGTTTCTCTTGTTCTAGAGCAAGATCACCTTTAGGTTTTAGAGATAAATTTCTTCTACTTTTGTTTATTTTTATGTTGGGATCATCTTGTTCTGCCTCTTTAAAGTGGTTTCTAACTAAGAAACTTTCCCAATCATCTCCTATATTTTTAGGGTGGGCTTCAATCAGCAATTTTATCAAACTGTGATGATACATAGTGTTCTCAATAGATTGTATTTTTCTCTGATTATTACCAATCATTTTCTTCAGACTATTGAGTAAGAAATAAGGCAAATTAATTTCATTACCCTCAAGGAAATTCATCATCAAACATATATGATAGAAAAACATACTGCCAAATCTACCTTCACATGTAATAAAATTTTTAATGACCAACATTAAATTTCTCCATTTTCTTTTAAGACTTGTAGTTGGGATACCTTTCTTAAAGACTGAAGTGTCCATACTTTGGTTTTTGAGAAATGTTTTCTATTCATTTCCTTCAATTCCTCTGTTTTTGAACCATCTTTCACCAACCCTAGGTAGAAAAGTTACTTCTGCCATGAAGGATTCTATCACTACTATTTTCACATCTCCAATTTCTCCCTCAACTCCATCAAATGCTAGGGAAAATGACTTTGTTAATTCTTTTTCATAGCCGTTAAATTTTTCTACAAATTCCATCCAGTGTACTTGTTGTAACATCTTTCTGAACCCTCCATAAATTTCTTCTCATCCAGCCCTGTCCTCACAATAATCCCTATGTTGGTGAAATCTCAACATGTAATTTCTTATTTTGATAAGGTTATGGAGCGAAAATGGCTTTGGAAAACGGGGTATAGATGAGAGTGAAATTTTGAATGGAAATGAGTGAAAAGGCTTTCTAGAAAACAAAGTATGAATGAGGGTAGAATTATCAGGGTTTGTGGAGTGCAGTATCTCCGTAATGATGAATGATGAATGGGCTTACGACCAACTTCATTGATAGGACATAGTTTTTATAGCCAAATATGAAGTTGGAATAGTAATGATTACTTCAAATGGTGGTAGCAATGCCTATTTAATTTCATAATCTAATGTTTCTTACCTTTATTATTTACATACCTTTGGATCTATGATTCTACTGATTTGATTGACCTTTGTAGATTTTCCTTGGATGCCTTCAATTACAAGCTTGATCATTTTCTTATTCCAAGATCTTCATTGTCCTAGTTGGTCACTGTTAGTGTCAGCTGTAGAATTTTGTTAAAGCTGCAATTTCTCAACAATTCTGTAGCTACTTATTTTGAAAATAAAAATATGGTTACAAAGAAAATGGGATTAGAACATGGTTTAAAAAGAAAATCTAGGGTTCCAAGAGTACTTGGTTTTCATCCTAATTTTTTTGTATAAACATGCCAACAATGTTGGTTTTCATGTTTATACCATTTTATTATTTTATTTTTTAATTATTGTTATTATTATTAGTATTTTATTTTTTGTAGAGAACAAAAGGCTTTGTGAGTCAAGTTGGAGAGGAAGGGAAATCCTTCCTAACCACCTTCAAATTAATATTGTCTTGTATATTTTTAGAAAAATTTTCCCTTGTCAATGGTTTATGATAAATTCTCAATCGATGAACATTTACAAGGAAGGTCACTTTTTCTTCATGAATGGTTCTAATCCTGACTACACCATTATCAAAGACAATTTCAATCTCATAAGGCCCAAGCCAATGAGTTGAAATTACCCTTGAAAATATTTAAATTTTGAGTCAAAAAGTAATGCCCAATCTCCTGGCTGAAACTTCCTTTCTTTTATGAATTTGTCATGCCACCTACATATTTTTTGTCGAACTATGATGGTTCTTTGAATATCATCCTGTTTCATCTCATATAGTTCATTTAGTTGCTCTACTCTTTGTTTTTATTTTAAAAATAGATCAAGACCCAATTTGATTGTTGTCTTGAAGGTATTTACTTGGAACTCAATAGGAAATAAGACTTGCTTCCCATAAACAAGTTCATAGGGAGTATATCTTATGGTATATATCCATGTGGTGAGGTATGCCCATAAAGATTCTAGAAGCTTTTCTACCCAGTCTCTTCTATGCAGGTGCACAATCTTGGTAAGAATTGCTTCAATTACTTTATTGGTGGATTCCACATGTCCATTATTTCCTGTGGATGATATGGAGTGGTCTTTCTATGTTTAATTTTTTATTCCTCAATTATCTTCTGTACCAACTTAGATGTAAATTGAGTACCTTGATCTGTCACAATTTCCAGTGGGACACCAAAACGAGTAAAGATAACCTCAAAAAGAAATGAAACTACAACATTTTCAGTAGTAGAAGAAAGTGCTTTAGCTTCTATCCATTTTGTAACATAATTAGTGCAAACAAGGATGTACCATTGTTTTCTTGATGGTGGATTAATTGGACCAACAAAATCCAGAGCCCATTTCTCAAAAGGTTCAATGAGTACCTCAAGTTGTAGATGTATTTCATTTGTAGGAATAGGTTTCCCCATTCTTTGAGAACTATCACATCTCTTAACATATTATTTGGACTTTGTAAGAAGTTCTTTTATTAGTGAGGTGTCCTCCACATGGTTCATCATTACAAGTCTTTAATATCTCTAGTACTTCATCTTCTCTAACACATCCTCGAATGATCAAATCTAGCCATGTTTTGTATAATTCTCCATTTATCCATGAGTAAGATGCACTAATTTGAATTACCTTTATTTTATATCGAGGAGACAAATATAGTGGTAACTTACCTGTAGCCAAATAATTAGCAATATCTGCAAACCAAGAATATTTAATAGACACTGCAAAAAGATATTCATGAGGAAAATTATCTTCTAGAGGTACACCATTATTATCATTTCAAATTCTAGATAGAAAGTCAGTAACTGTATTTTGTTTTCCAGGTCGATCCAAAATAGTAATATTGAATTCTTGTAACAACAATAACCATCTTGTAATTCTGCTATTAGTGATTTGTTTATTCATTAAATTCCTAATTACAAAATGGTCTTTATGTGCAAATGTTTCATAGAAAGAGATGTAATGTCTGAATTTATTAATAGCATGGACAATAGCTAAAAAATCATATTCTGTTATTGTATAATTTAACTCTGTAGGATTCGAATTTTTACTGGTGTAGTAAATGGCATAAGGAGTCAAATCCTTTTGTCCTAATATAACTCCTATAGTTCTATATGAAGCATCAATTGAAATGTGAAAAGGTAGTTTCAAAGTTGGTCCTCTTAGAATGGGTGCTTCATAAATATTTTCTTTCATTCTTTGAAAAGCTTTTTGGCAATCAGAATTCCAAATGAATTCACAATATTTTGTGGCCAATTTGAAAAGTGGAGAAGCAATTTTTGTAAAGTTTTCTATGATTCGTCTATAGAAACCAGTAAAGCCAAGAAAACTTCTAACATCTCTTTGAAAAGTTGGAATTGATAATTTAAAAATAAATTATACTTTAGATGTATCCACTCTAATTCCATTCCCTGAAATATGGTGTCCTAAAACAATTCCCTCATCAAACATCATAAAACATTTTTCATGTCTTAATGAGAGATTTGCTTCCTTACATCTAATGAGATATTTTTCCAAATTTTTAACAGCTTCTTCAAAGGAATATCCATAGACAGTAAAATCATCCATATAAACTTCCACACAATCATGAATTAGATCAGAGAAAATGCCTAAAACTGCCCTTTGGAATGTTGCAGGTGCATTACATAATACGAAAGGAAGTACTCAGTAGGCGTAGGTTCCCCATGGATAGGTAAAAGTGGTTTTATCTTGATCTTGTGGAGCTACTTGCATCTGGTTATATCCACTAAAACCATCCAATAATGAGAAATATTTCTTTCCTGCCAATGCGTCTAAAAATTGATCTATGAAAGGAAGTGGAAAATGATCTTTTAAAGTGGCTTTATTCAATTCCCTATAGTCAATGCATACTCTCCATTTTCCATTCTTTTTAGGAACAATTACCAATGGTGAAACCCATTGGCTATTTGATATTGGGTAAATGAAATTCACATTGAACAATTTTTGTAGTTCCTCTTTAACAATTTCCCTTAGATTTGGATTCATTCTCCTCTAAGGTTGTCAAATTGGTTTGGCATTTTTTTCAATGTAAATATGACATATACAAGTCTTGGGATCAATTCCTTTCATGTCAGTGTATTCCTATGCATATGCAGATGAATGTTCTTGTAACATTTTTATTAAATATTTCTTTTGAAATTCTTTGAGATTATTATTTATATTCAAGGTTTTTTCTGGAAAGATTTTTATTGAAGAATTGCCAAAATTTTCCATAGAATGTAAATATAATAGACGAGATGATAAATATTCAATACTAAATTGTTCTTGGAAACTTTGATTAGATTCACAATATGATGAAGACTCATTATTTTCCATTAAATTCAAAATATGATCTTCTTCATATATTTGTGAGGTAACAAAGATTGGGCGTATATCAATATCATCATCTATACATTCTTCACTTTCTACCTCTATTGTTGTTTTTGCAGGAGGATAAAATCTGAATTTATTTGTTGAACTTCCATAAGAAATAAACATATCACTGGATATAATACCGTATTAGTGGAGTTTTGAGGTCTAAAATGGGCCTCCTAAGGAAATTATAAAATAAAAGTGGAAATAATAAAATAATATTAGATTATGTCATCAAATTTTAGAGGGAAAAAAGAATAAACATTTTTTCAACTCGTATTTTCAACTTATCTCTCTATGGGTTTACTCAAATTTTGAGCGGAAACACTCGTTGGCTGCAAAATTTGATTCCTCATCCAAGGAGTACCCATGTTGCATACTTTTGATGGACCCCGCTACTTGAAATATGAGAAATACATGGAAACATTATTAAAATCACATTTTTTCATGTATTTCTCTTTTTCCGTGTAGCAGGGTTTAACGAAAATATGAAACATGGGTATTCCTTGGATGAAGAATTATTTTTTGCATCAAATGAGTACTCCTGCTCAAAATGTGAATAAAACCTTAGGGATATCATTTGTAAATACAAGTTGAAAAAGTAGTTTTATTGTTTTATTATTTTTTTATCTTTTAATTTTTTACTCTAAAAATGGTGAAACATCCCCCATGGTTGACATCATCATCTTGAATTATATTGGTTCTTATAAAGTTTATTTTGGTTGTACATTTTTCCTGGGGGCCCATTTTAGACCTCAAAATTCCCCTAATTTATAAAAGCATAAGTTGTAGCTAAGCATGGTCTTCCTAAAATCAATGGAAGTCCTCCTAAATTACTCTTAGTTGTTATAATCATAAAATCAATAGGATACTCCCAATAATCCAAGGATACAAATATGTCTTGTAATACACTAGAAGGTTTAATAACAGATCTATCTGCTAATTGCAACATTGTAGGTGTATATTGAAGATTAGGAAGTTTCAATTGATTCATAGTTTGTTTACTCATGCTCTTTATAGATGCTCTTAAATCAATCAATGTGTTTGGAATTTCGATACCATTGATATGTTTTTTCACAATGGGACTTCCCAAATTAAGATATTTTTTATTATTGTTTTTCCCATCATGATATCTACAAATTTTCCAACTAATTGAATTCTTTTGACTTCTTTTCTCTTTCTTCCCGGTCTTTTAATACTTAACTCCTTGATTGTCTTTGAAAATATTGGTATTTCTTTTATAGCTTGTAAGAAAGGAATTTTTATGCAAACATTCTTCAGTTGATCTATCATATCATAATCAGCCAATAAAATCTATTTTTCTACCCCTTTATCAATTTTCAATCCCTCGGGAAAAGGTGGTGTTTGGATAGATATTGAAGGTTGTTCTATGATGGGATTTGAGTTTATTGGAATATCATCAGAATGTACAAGGGTGGTTTGTTTTTAGATTTTCCTTCTTGATTAACATATTTCTGTCTTTTAGAGAGATTCTCCTTTTCTGATTCGTGAATAACAACTGATGCGTACTTATTTTCCAATATTCTACTAGATCTCAATTAGACATTATTTAGATCCAATGGAGTTATCATCTAGGTTTGGAAAATTTGTCCTTCCATATTGTAAATAAGTTGTGAATTGTTATTATTATTTGGATTTGGAAGTCATTGAGCAAGCAATTCATTTGGTATTTGAGGAAATGGTAATGAAAGTTGTGGATTTGGATTCTGAGGTTGAGCTGGTTGAACATGTTGAGGACAATATTGTTGTGGAAAAATAGGGTAAGGTTGTTGATATTAAGGATATTTTCCATCCTTTTGCCCAAGGTTGAGGTCAAGATTTCCAATGCATGGGTGAAGTCCAATTGTTTTGTGATGGTTGTGAAAATGCTTGAGTGTTAAAACCTAGGGTCATATTTGGTTGTGAATTTTGCCAAGGTTTTTTAACAATAAAACAAAGGGGATCTACTTGATTTGGTATTACCTCCTCTTGATAAACAACTTTAAGACCAAGCATTGAAGAAAATTCCTTTGTATCATGATTTCCAACATATATAACACATGTTTCTTCACTTTTTAAGTCAAGAGAGCATTCTCTCAAAGCATGTTTTTTTTACATTTGGGACAAAAGATTGATAATGCAACATTTTCATCCTTTTGCTTATTTTGCACTTTAGGGGTATCTATTTCTTCACTAAGATTCCCAATGAGGCTCATCAATAGGTAAACTATATGGGCCTTAATCCCACTCGCCAACTTATTAAAATCAACTTTTCTCACTTTTACTTACATATTTTATTATATTTTGCTTAGTGAGAAGGGTAAAGGTGAGATGTTATGTCATGTGGCCTAATATGCATTAATTGCAGGAATTAGAGTATTTTGGGCTAATTTAAGTATAGGAACTCGAAGTGGACAAGCAAGAGGTATTTAAGGATATTTTCCTCCCTCCTTAAATCCTCAAATCATTCGAATATTAGTCCACCATATCTCATCATCTTAGAGTTACAAGCAACCAAACCAACTGAGTTCATTGGCAACCAAGCCAATGACAGTGAAGACAAGTCATTCTCAAGTTTGGGATCCAAGTATCCCTAATTTTTAGGAATTTATTGGTAGCTTTAGTTTGTATAAATAAGAAGGCAAAGGGCCTCATCAAGATTTGATTTTTTGTTCTAGCCAAGAGGAAATTTAGAGTTGAAACATTGTGACTGTTAATCTTATGTTGTATTTGACATTTTGATGATAATAATAAGGTTTACCTTGATCCAGCACTGAGTTGAATTAGACGGTTGAAGCTCTTAGGATAGGGCGCAACCTTAGTAGTAGAGGTTCCTCTTTTTGTACTGTATTCTTAGAATAAAATCATACTTAACTACTGAAGTTATTTCTGCTTTGTTTAGTTTAAAAAGTATTTGAATGATTGTTTAGTCTTGTTTCCATTAGTTGAAGAAGTAGATTAGTGGCATAGTAGTGAGAAATAATACTTCATAAAATCTTGTGATAGTGGCCTCTTTCATGGGATCATGGTTTGTGGGCCCCACTCTCACCGCCCCAAAAACAGATTTATCTTTTGATCATTGCATAGCTTCGGGTTGATTGTTGAATAGATCACTATTTATGATTTATTAGAAGCACTTGCAGTTGTCATTTTTTTCTACTGAGTTTGTTGTAGTTTAAGAAGGCAGTTTATTTCATAGATCTAGTCACTACCCATCAATAAATCAGTTTTCTCAAATTCAACTCATATTTTCCATATTTATATGAAGTTACGTATAAATGAAGAGAAGAAGATGTTTTTTTGTAGGGATTATTGATCTATAGGGAGGAAATCATCCCACCAGCTTCATCTAAGTATTTTGCATGTTCTTCCAAGGTCTACCAACACCTAATCTAAATTTCTGTTTTGTAGCCACCTTAGGAAAATCCAACCATCTTGAAATGTTGGGCTGAGCCTTAGGTAATGTGCACATTACCTACACCCTATTTCACCATCATACATTTTTCCAACACTTCATTTCACCTTCCCTACCTTCCTATGGCCTTTAGCTAACTTCCTATAGAAAACCAGGACATCCTGTAACAGTTCCTGTAGCAGCTAGAGGATCTCTTGTAGTAGCTCGTTTAAACATGTTTTGAGAAGAAATGATAGTTTGAGCATAGGCTAGTCCCTCCACTTCACTTCCATGCCTCTCAATACCATTTTAGACCACCTCTTCCATGCATTTCTCCCCTACAAATACCAGATTGTTTAACTTAGCATTAACATTTCTAAATAAAAAATCAAAAGACTCTTTTTCTTCCATTTCAACATGAGATAGCTATAGCATGCATACATCAGACATAGAGTGATAGGATAACTTCCCATGTCCACTTAGTCCAAATAACTGGATGAGTGAATGCAAGGTTAGATTAGTTCTTTTTTGCAAGTAATGTTCGTCACTTCTTAGCTAGATTATTTCATGGCATTTCATAACACTTTCCATTCATCACTTTCATTTCTTAAATACACAAGAATTTACTTTCTTGCATTAAATATTAGTTGTACATTCACTATCAGTAGTGAGACTCCTTCTAGTCCATAGAAGACTGGTTTTAAAACCCTAGTGGTCTATCGCCCTAGTTGAAAAGTGACAATAGTAGATTGTTGCATCTACTATGCATATAGAAATGTCACCTCCAAGTTTGTATGAAACATTGGGTTGATAAAGTAAAGTTGGTAGCCCTAGGAGTTGTAGTATCCTTGTTGCAATATTGAGGCTCATCAGTTTTTGGCGCCATTGTCGGGGAGGTTTCTAGGTAGATTTAATTTCTACTTTTCTTTATATTAGGCATTTAGTAAATAGTTTCAATTTATGCTTTCTTTCTTTTTTGCATTCAATAGGTAGTTGCAATTTCTACTTTCTTTATATTTTGCAAGTAATTCTGAAAAAACCTAAAAACAAAATAAAAACTTTCATGCCTCTTAGGAGTACAGACAATGTAGGAAATTTTTTTACAAATACCCCCACACCATTAGACAACCAACCTTCCCTCTTCTTCTGAGGTTGTTAGCTTCCATCTCTAACTACAGGGCAGGGAAAATTTTAAGGATGAAATTTTATTTTAAAGTTTACAAACCTTGGTGTATCTCATTACTACATAATATGCAATTTGTAAAATGTTTGGCAATGATTTTGTAAAAGTATTCAAATTTCTAATAATTTTGTATAGCCCTGTGTATAAAATTTTGGCGATTTTTAAGGTAAAACAATTTTATACTATAAAATTTCGGCGAATAATTTTTAGAAAAAATGGAAATCAACGACTATATTTTTTTGGAAAAATCATGGAAAATTAGCCCAGTTGCGAATATTAGCCCCTAAAATTTTGTCTGCTACAGGGGAGTTGGAGGACCCATATGGTGAGCCAAAATATATCTTTGAAGAATCTATTGGGGTAGAAGAAGAAACCATTCCACACACTTACAACATGGTTGCAAACAAAAATGAAGGTGCTTTCCCCATCAAGGAAACCAATGAAGACATTAGGATGAAAAACATAAGCCCCTATTCCCTTCCTCACTTCCATGGCTTAACCTCAAAAGGCCCTGATACCATTTTTTTTTAGTTTGATGTCATCTGCAGAACCTATGACTATACCTCTAATGACCAGAAGTTGAAATTGTTCCCATCCACCCTTAAGGATGCAGCCCTACACTAGTTCATGGGTTTACCTAGAGACAACATCACTACCTGGGCTCAGATACAACAGTCCTTCAATGACAAGTATATGGACTATTGTAGGTCCAAGGATACCAAAGAATAAATCTTCAAAATTACCCTAGGACATGATGAATCCTTAGAAAATTATGAGGAAAGGTTCCAACTCAGCTACAAAAGGGCCAGATGCACCCTCGATCCTGAATCACTCAAGTTAGTCCTTATTAGAGGGATCAGGGAAGATATCCTAGAAACCCTAAACATGTTGCCTAGAGGAGACATCTACCAGCTATATTATGATTATATCAAGATAGTTTCAAAAATAATTCTAGGGTATCTAGAAAGAAGAGTAGAGCTAATCAAGCTTTGGTAATTCAACCTCCTCTAACACATCCATAAAAAGTGAAATTGGGAACATGTTATAGGACTTTAAGAGTGAAATGTTGCATACCATTTCTCTACAAATGGACACCATGCTGATTAAGAGGAATAAGGAGGAAGTAGAAAGAGGCACCCAAGAAATGAATTTCCATTAAATATGTTAAACACATACATGGAAGACACATAGGATGAATGATAAGCATGAGAGTATATCTATTATTGACAATTATATGCATTTATAGTACATGGGTGTGACACTTGGTTTCATATTCCAAGTGGTCCCTTGGACTCCCTTTGGCTATTCAACTACCACAACAACCCTTAGAGGATTAGGTGTCCAACATTCCCCCCCTTAATCTGAAGGGTTATGTATGAGTCCAAGAAGAGAGATGTAATACAAAATGTGTAAAAATGCATGGAAGCACTAGGCTGAATGTGCTCTCTGAAATGTTTGTATAAAGGGAGATGGTTTAAGGATGACCAACAACACTAGAATGCTTAGTGCAGCTCCGTGAACTCTTCCAGGCTTGGCAGGAAGCTGAGGTCCTCTGCTATAGGAAGTGCTCTAGATGTTTTGAAGAGGGAAACCTTCAACCATGAGAGGGAGGTCTCACCCAGCATAAAAGGGAGAATGTCAACCTAAAAAGGGAGGTCTCAACCTATGATGGTTTAAGGATTACCACTAACTCTGGAATTTTTAATGCAATTCCTAGAACTCTTCCAAAATTGTCAAGAAGTTGAAGTCTTTTGCTAGAGGAAGTGTCCCCAATTTCTTGAAGAGGTATCACCGACTGAAGGCATGCTCAAGGTAATCTTTGTCTCTGGCTACAACTCTGAATCTGATATGGAAAGTTGTGGCTCAGGCTCGCTTGATGTGGCTTTGAAGCTTGTAGATGACCATCACTTCCCAACTTGTCATATAAAAGGTGAGATGATGAAGAAAACTCAACTGCAAGATTGTTCAATACTCTAGAACAAGTTCTGACATATGACTAAAATATCTTCTTGGCTATTGATTCCCATTGCCAAGAAGCGATCCATCCAAGCTGAATCTTTGTTCTTACAGGAGTCTTGTTTTTGAAGCATTTGTTTGAAAAATGAGTGGTTTTATGACAGTGCTTACATGGATGAAGATCAAAACAATGATCTTTCATATGTCCAACTCTTTCACAATGTTGGCATTTCACAATTTGTTGTTGTTGCTATGTGTTATCACTCTAAAATTTACCTAAGGTTTTCATGTTCTATTTAAGAAATGATAGAGCTGACCACATACCTACTTTTGAGATCATGATCTAGCCTTCCTAATGCTCAGAGAGGGCTCTTTCTTAATGATTTAACTTTGTTGAGTTAATTGATTTTAGGCTAGCTATTTAAGCTTTCTTGGTTTTTGATTTGATTTGGTGGTGGAATCACTGATTTAGATGGATAGATAAATTTATTTTAACCATTGGGCCATGGAGTCCAAATGTCAAGAAAAGAGGACTGAATCAAGTTCTAAATATAGTGTTCACAGGGCAAGGTAGTTGAGTAAATTAAAATCTTTTAGGCTGGATGGTGAAGTGGTTTTTCAATCAGGGTCAAGGAGCAGTTAAGGATTCCTCAAACCAGATAATGAGGGAAATGAAAGAGGTCAATCGAAATTAGGGAGCAGTGAAGAATTCCCTACTCTGGATATCAGAGGAAAATAACAAAATGGATAATTGTTCAAGACAAAGTGTATTTGAACAAATTCTAAAGTAAAATTCCAGTTATTTCATTCAAATTGGAAAACATGTATGTATGTGAAATACTTAAGAAAATAACAATGTAACAAATGAAAGATACTTCACTAATGTGGCCCAACACATGAATCCTATAATGCAATGCCTTTATTACTCAGTCCAGTTTGCTGGCTTGAAAATGTTACAATAAACCCTCAGATTTTAGAACAATGTAACTATAGAAATGTTCAGTAATCCACACTCTATACTTTGAATTATGAAGTACTTATACAAAAGCTTATTACAAAATATCCTACATTGTTTTAGGAATTATTTAAGGAAAAATAAATATCTTCATGCGAGAAGATAGAGACAGATATGTAATTGATGAAAGTTGTCCCTCTTTTATTGTTTGTTGTTTTGATTTTTTGTTTCTCTCTCTTGTGTTGTTTCTTTACACTAGCTATCCTTTTACTCTGCTTTTGACTGATAAACTTTGTCTTTTAACTTTGTTTTTCATCTGATACTCTTTGACTTAGCTGATCTGCTATTTTACCTTCACTGCTCTGTATTTATTGTTTATCTTGCACTTTTACACTAAATCATTCAACTTTTCCCACATCTCTGCATCTGGTAATTTAATAATTACCATTATTTTGTAGACTTCATCAGTTTTTGTGTATTTTATAAAAGTGGGCTTATTTACAAAAATATGTTTTACCTCATGATGGAGGTAAAAAAGGTTCTCAAAATCTTGGTAAAGGACTTTTCCTGTAGGCATCCCTTTCATGGAGGAACTATTGGCTTGTTCCTTTGCCACTTCTCTGATTCTCTTATCATAGTCTTCATGTGGCATCAACCTGTCATTAATCACCAGTGGATTAGGTAGACCTTTCTACCTCAGAGCATCAAATTTGACCATGAAACTGGCTATTACTTGCTCCATTTTTCGCATTTATCCTCAAGTTTTGTCAACAGGTTCCTCTTGGTTGTTACCTTATTTACCTCTAGTATGGTACCAGTTCTATCAGCTATACCAAGCTCTTGCAATTCATACTTGTCCTTTGAGTTAAGGAACTGGATTATTCTTGAGGCTTCTTCTAGCACATTTCCAAGTTCGGCTCTAACCCTTTGAATTGTCTCACCAGCTTCTTTGACCAAATCGTTTTGCTCAAATATCACCTGCATAGATGGCCAAATATCATTGACCAAGTCAATGATATTGGCCAATAAAAGTTGTTTTTCTTGGGCTAGTGGCTCTTTCAGTGTTAATTCTTTCTCCAATTTCTATATCCTTTCATTCAACCTGTTTGATTTCTGAGCTTCATTATTATGCATGATTTGAGCCAGTTTCTTTTCATCCTCTAGAATTTTTATTTGTTCCTTAAGTCTATTTATTCTAGTGGTTTGGATGGACATATCCTCCATGGCTTTGACCATTTTACTTGCTTCATCACTAGGATGAGTTGTTGTTGTTGTTGAACCTGTTGCTGATGTAGTTGCTGATGCAGTTGGAAGTGTTGTAGCTACTGGAGTTGTAAGGGCTAATGAAGTTGCCAAAGTTGAAGGAACTCCTATAGTAACAATAGGAACACTTATGGCAGTAGCTGTCTCAATGCTGGCCTATTTCTCCTGTACTAACTTGTCCATTTCATTCTCCATTTCTTTTAGTTGAGCATTTCACTGGAGAATGAGGTCCATCTTCTCATCTTTCTGGGTTTGGCTCTCTAGAACTTCCTTGGATGTTCAAAAGGAAGCAATTTTACTTGCTTCTTCAATGCAACAATATCTTCATTTTTCTTGTTTATGAGCTTTTCTACTGCCTTGATGTCATTTGGATTATAGCGTATTTCAATAACCAAGTATTCTAGTGACTTGATTCTGTTATCCTTTGCTTGTGAGGATGCTTTCTCTAGCTTAAACTGTGTGTGATATTGTCTAGAAAATTTTGAAGTTTTTGTACACACATGGCTTTATTGGTCATTGTTGAGCATATCATTTCTCTTGCCTGCTTATGAAATTAAATCTGATCTATAGGATGGACATCCCTGACCAAAACTTCAAACTTTGTCTTTCTATAATCTACTGATGACTTAGGCTACTGTATTGTAGGCTGCAAAAAGGTCATTTGCATTTTACCTATTTTAATGTCAAAAGCTGAAAGTACCATATTCTGATTGCTAGGAGTCTGTTTGAAATATTGGACATAGGTTTCAACTTTCAATGCTTCATTTCTCCTTGATCTCTTTATACTTCTTGTTTATGTCTTTTTCCTTATCCAATGGTTTTCTTGATGATGAGACATCAATGCTAAGTTGTTTCTAAATACTCTGAGTATTAGAGGTGTAAGGCTAATGAGTTTTCTCTGAAACTGCTGGAGCTGTGTTCTCTTTGAGCACTGTACTTGTATCAATGATTTCAAGTGTCTCAACTATCTCATATCTCTTCTTTCACATTTACGAGATTTAGCTTGGGCTTCTTCCCATACATGATTTCAAATCTATCCTCTGTTGTATCCTTGTTGGAGAAAGAACCTTCTTCTCTAGTAAGAATATAGAATGGAACTAGTATCCATCTATTTCTCCATATCTATCAAGGTATTTTCCAACCACTTTGTCTAGTTGGCATATTTTTCAATGTCTGCTTTGGACTCATGCATAAAAGGACTCAATTTAAATTTGAATCTTAGTTTTTTTATGACTCCTAAAGGGTCATACTACCACATGAAACTACTAAACTTCATTTCCTCTAAACACTTCTCTGCTTCTTCCCCAGCCTCCCTATTATTGCAGATAAAAGGACCTAGCTAGTTTTTTATTTTGAGCCATGTTTTCTTCCTAGCTAATAGAAAATTCACATCATATGAGTTTATAATCTGCCTGATATACTCTAATGCAAATTTTCGCATGGGGAGATATTTGGGCATCTTATAGAGAGTGAGCTAGCATCGATATATCCCAATTTCAGTGTGGTCCTGGTATAGATACTAGTCTCCTATTCTACTATTTTTGGATTGAAAAAACTCTCTTTATCTCATCACTGATCCTAGGATGGTTGTTGCTGCTTAGCATATTAACAACTGGGTGAACAAAGGAATCAATGAACTCCTTGTAGCTAAAAGCAGTGGAATACTTTTGGATTAAGGGTGTCCAAAATATGACTGATCTAGGATGGCCCTTAGTTTCGAACTTTTGGATGTTGACTGGAAACTTGTCTGATTGGAAATATAATAACATGTGGAACAACACTGAAGAGTATTTGAATACTCTTTCATTTGGCAATCTAATCAATTGATCATGGATTCTGTCTGCCAAGAACTGAGAAAAATTGAAAACTATAGCTGGATGATTGCCTGGGCAAAAAATAGAGAGGAAAGCAAGTATAGGTTCATCTACATGCTCATCAGTGGTATATCCTAGAATACATGAGTGCATGGTTCCAATTTGTCTGGCCCTCCCAGAAAAAATGGTGGCAGAGTATGGAGGACTATCTGTAGGAATATGAGCGTATTCTAGGATGAAAGTCTCAAAAATTTGAGACCTCTTGGGAAGGTCCAGCTTTAGGTACAGTTTAGGTAGGCTTTCAATAGAAAATGGGGTTTCATTTGGCTTTGGATGGACCCGCAACGTTTGGTTTACTGGCTCTGTAGTGATTGTAAACAAAATTTGTTGGTTAAGAGAGACTATGGCTCTTTAGCTTGGGATATAACAGAGTTGGCATATGTGGATGATTTCAGGGAATTGGTATACTTGTGGGAAAACGTATTTGGGCAAATTTGATTCCCATAACTGAATATCATCACTGTGGTTGAGGAATTTGTCTTTACTCCAGCAGTGGAGTTTCAATAGATGGTTAGGGGTAACTATGTCTTTGATTTGGAAATCTCTGTTGACCAATGGGAGGTAGTCAATGTCCAGGTGAGGGGTTTGCAGGGGTTTTTCATTTAGAATGCTTTGGGAAGCCATAATTTTGTTTATTTTATTGAATCATTATTTCTCTAGCTTTAGGAGTAGGGTTAGGACCTTTGAAACAATGGGAAGGGTGAACAGTCTGCAGAAAATGGTTTCTTTAGATGCATGGTGAGTTTCTTTAGTTTGGCAAGGTTTTTAATTAATTCAATTAATTAACGTTTTATAATTAATGTATAGAGCTTAAGTAGAGGCTCGTTCTAGTTCTTTCAAGAATACTAGAAAATGAATATTTTGTATGTAGTCAGGGTTCTATGGGAGCAGCGGAGGCTTTTTGAGGCTTCAATTGTCTTTGTGCTGCTTTAAATTGGAGTTTACAGGGTCTTCTAGTTGTAAAGTTGGTTAAAACGGTTGAGCAGAGGTTTGGGGTTTAGACTTGGTTGTCAGAGGTTGCTTGGTAATGGAATAACAATGAAAAGGGTAAACGGGCAACATTTTGGCTTTTAACCAACAACGGTTAAGTTTTGGGTGCGGGATTAATGAATGAACAACGGGCAGTTTCATCCTATGTGGGGAGGTAGTATTACAGCTTATCGCACCACTTTTGAGTGTACGGTGGTATTTTTTGAGAGCACGCGATATAACGTGGGGCTACCACATAGCAAAAAGGTGACTGAAAAAACCACGAATCTCACATACTTTTGGGATTTTAACAATTGGAAAATGGAAGTGTGTGATATGGATATGGGTCATTGGATCTAGAAGTTGATGATCGGAGGGCTACCGCATGTCAAAGTTGCGAGGGCTGAGTCGGGGTGTGGCATTAGGTTTAATTTAATCGTGTGGGGAAATAATATATGCAGTGAGTATTAATAAAATTCGGGACCCGGGAAGAAATATACTAGGGATATTAGTTTAAAGGGTATCGGGGAGAGTTATTCAATGGGGCCTGACGCATTATTCAAACTTAGGATAAGGGAGTTTTAGTGGTTTTAAACGGAAAATGGATATTAATAGGGGAGAATGATTTTTAAAGGGGAAATGTCTAGGGAAAAGGGAAATGTAAAGGGAAAAGGGTTAAAATGAAGGGAAAGGGTTTTTACAATGGAAATGTGTTAGAATAAGAGGAAATGAAAGGGAAGGGTCCTTTGGAATCAAGAAGGAGAAATTAGTGAATGAAAAGTAATGAAGGGGTAATGAAGGGAAATTAATAAACTAGACATGGAGGGGTTTAATGAAATGAGGGGAAATTAGTGAATAAGCTTTAGTATTGAGGCCCAAAATTATATAGAACATTTTAGGGTAAATACCAAAAGTAATATATGACATTTGTGATTGTCCTTTTTCTTTGATAATTCCTCTTGCACATGAAACATAGGATTAACCATAATGAAGGTGCATTTGAGCTTGCAACCTTGTGCATTCCAAAACATCTTTTACCTACCCTTTATTTACCCTAGAATTTTCTCTTCATTCATTGGGTGCATTTGAGCTTGCTAACCCTTCATTTGTTTTTCTTTGATAAGCAAACTATCTAATTCTATCCTTATAACTTCCAATGGCTCAGATTAAACTATTGAGCTCATTATTTATTCTCTACCTAACAATTGATTTGCCAAGGTTAAATAGTTTGGCTAGATATTTATTCTCTATCTATCAACAAGAAATTTAAAGCATGAATGAATCAAGATTAAACTATTTGACCATCATGGATTGTGGCATTTTTTACAAGATGCACACAATATTATTTTTGCAAAGCAAAGTAAAAAATAGTGGCATTTGAATTTGCATCACTTTCAGAATCTATTTTTTATCTTTTTTTGGTGGGGTTCATATTTTATTTTCTTTTTTGATCCTTTTCTTTTAGTCCTTTGATTCTTCTTTTAGGACTTACCCTCTTTACATTTTTTTATTTTTAATATAGGAAAAAATTTTGCAGAAAGAAAAGGTGTGTACAATATTACAAGACTAATCATAGGGAATTCAAAATTATGAATCCTATTATTATAGGACCCTAACAGTGGCTCCATATGGGGATGGCATTTCCTGGTGAAATGTCAAGAACTTTAAAATCAATAGGCTTTAAAACTTTGATTATGGTTGCTTTGTAACTGTTTCTATGTGATCTACTTTATTGATACATATGATGTTGCACCTTTCAAAGCTTAGGGCCTTCTCTTCGGGCTTCAACCTCAAAAGATAATCATCTAATCCAATCTAGACTTTACAATGTTATGTACAATGAGAAACGTAAACAAACTGAACTAATTTTAATCTGGGGATAAGTAATTCTTCAACATTCTACCATTGAATGGCCCACTTGGTATATTGTTCCATCTAAGTGCTTCAAGAAAAATGCATTGTTACCTCTGTGACCATAAATGATATAAGGGCCATGCCATAGGAAATCAAATTTACCATGGTTACCCTTTTCTTCTCTTCTGGAATCCCATTTTAGTACTTTGTCACCTATGTAAAAATCATCAAATTTGGTTTTCTTGTCAAAACTCTTTTTGATTTTATCTTAGATCACTTGGGATTTGACATAGACTTTTTCTTTGATTTGCTGCAAATGTATTGTCTGATTTATCCTCCTTTGGATATCATTAGATTCTACCTACGGTTCCTGGATCATCTGCATCACTAGTACTCATAACGAGGATGGAAAAACAACATCCATTTGATATACTAATTGATAAGGAGATATACTAATGGAATTTTTTGTAGTGAGTCTGTCTGCCCATAAGGCATTAACCAACTTTTTGTTCCAGGTCTTCTTATTGTCTTCTAACAATTCCTTGATGATATTAACAAGGATTTTGTTTGAGGATTCTGCAAGTCCATTACCTTGAGGGTAATAGGTTGTGGAATGGCCAAGGGTGATGTGGTATTATTTAGATAAGTCTAACATTTTTTTAGATTTGAAAGCAGCTGCATTATTAGTAATGAGCTTTTGTGGGAATCCAAATCTTGAAAGGATATTGTGTTCAAGGATTGAGATGATGACAGACTTAGTGGCTTGTCTAGAAGGGATGGCTTCTATCCATTTAGTAAAGTAATCAGTGGTTGTCAAAATCCTTTTATGTTGAGTTGAGGAAGATGGGAAAATTTCACCAATGAAGTCCAGACCCCATTGCTAAAATGGCATTTCTGGCATTTCTGTGGAGATGGGTTTGAGGGGTAATGGTAAGAGTTTCTTCTTACTTTCAAATATTTGGCACTTATGATAGGAGGTCACATATCTTCTGACATTTTCAAAAAGGGTGGGCCAGTAAAAACCTGCCCTTAAAATCTTACCAGCAATTGTTTTCTAGTATAGGTGTTCTCCACAATCTCTTGCACAAAATTCTTGCATGTCCTTGTCAGGTTCATCTTTTAATAAACAATTTAACAAAATTCCACTATTAACTTTCTAAAATAAAGCATTTTCTATGATACAATATTTCATTGATTTCATTTTCAAGAATCTACCTTTATTTCTAGATAAACTAGGAGGAGCTTGTAAATTTAGTAAAACAAATATATGATATCTATATACCAAGGTGAATCTAAAAAAGGTTCACTAGTTTGTGGAGTTGACATCTCTTCCTAATCATCTAGAGCACCAATGAAATTTATATCTAAGGCCTAACAATTCGATTCATCCATGAGTTTAGCTAAACCTTGGCCTTTGATTAGTTTTGTGGGCTTTATTTCAATATCATATTCCAAAATAGTGGCAATCCATTTGCCTCTCTTTCCCTCAGGCCCATTCTGTGTTAGAATGTCCTTTACTACTGAATTTGGAACATACACAATGATGTGTGAGAATAAAATGTGTACTCTAAAAGCTTTAATAGCCTTCACTAAAGCAAGTGCTTGGTTTTCCATTATATTATACTTTAGTGTAGCATCTCTCAAAGATTTACTGAAGAATGCAATAGGCTACTCATAACCTTGATCATTCTTTTGCAACAAGACTACTGCAATGGTATGTTCTTAAGCAAAAAAAAATATATATATAAAATCTTTTTTGAAATCAGGACTTATGAGGACAGGTGTTTTAGTAAGGGCTTCTTTGATTGCCTCAAAAGACTTCTTAGCCTCTATTATCCACTTAAGTGTTGAGTATTTCTTTAACATGTTATTCAATTCTCTGATTAGTTCTGCTAAGTTAGAAACAAATCTTCTAAGGAAATTTATTTTACCTAAGAATGATTGCAATTCTTTAATGTTTCTAGCGTGACTGATGTTTAGGATTGCCTCTATTCTAGTTGGATCAATTCTAATGCCCAATTTTTCTACATTTTATGAAAACTCTTCTCAAATGATCTAGATGTTCATTATCTGATTTGGAAAACACTGTGATATCATCTTGGTAAACAAATAAAAATTCATGGATTTCCGTTGCAAAAGTTATGTCCATTGCTCTTTGGAATGTTGATTCAACATTCATCAACCCAAAGGGCATCTTCAAATACATGAAAGTACCCCAGGAAGTGGTAAATGAAGTTTTTGCTTGATCGTCTAGTTGAACTAAGATTTGGTTGTATCAAAAGAATTTATCAAGTAATGAAATTCTGGATGACCCTACTACCCTTTAGAGAATGTGGTCCATTTTAGAGGGGGGGGGGGGATAATTATCCTTCAGTGATACTTTGTTCAAGTTTCTAAAATCAACATAGAGTCTGATTTCTCCTGTTTTCTTTCTAGTGGTGACTAAATTAGTGAACCAATCTCAATATCTAATAGGTGTTATGATTTGTGCCTCATACATCCTTTTTACTTCTTTCTGAATCAATGGCATAAGAATTGGATTAATTCTCCTAATCTTTTGTTTAAATGGTTTCTGATCTTCTTTGATGGGTATCTTATGTTGAATAATATTGGTGTCAAAAGACTTGAGGTATTCATAACTCCACGCAAAGACATCTTGAAATTCTTTAAACAGACTTATGGATTTCAGCTTCTCAGCTAGAGGTAATGCTTTGGATAATTTAATAATCTTAGGTTTTTCTTCTGTCCCTAGGTTGCATTCTTCTATGTCTGATCTTAAAGGGTCCATTTTTGGTTTTCTAACTACATCATTTGAATTAAACAAATATTTTGATGGGACTAATCCCTTAGGTAAAAAGTTATTTTTAAGGTTTAAAATCTCAGAATCATCATTAACTAATTCTTCTATTTCTACTTTTTATAAGTTATCTATTTCTACTTCAATTAATTTAGTGGGTTTATTTACATCTACAACATTTATATGTGCCTTACTATCTATGATGTCTTCTACTGTACAATTAGTATCTATGTCACAGATTTGGAATTCTCCTTTAGCATTCATAAAATTGTAGATTTGAGAATCTTGTGAAAAAATCTGCCAATATTTCAGATTATGAGGTATAACAGGCCTGTTTCTCACTTCTGTAGTGTAGTGGTGATTGTGCTGAAAAGGTAATCTGCAAGTGCTAGCAAAAGTAGCCAAACTATGAGCTTGAATGTTCTGTTTCCTAGGAATAGTAGCAAAATCAATTTCAAGAAGTTCTTTAATCAAATCTAGAACAGTTTCTCTGTATTGGAAAAGTCTAGGATTATTCACAGAATACTCTCCTTTAATTTGTTTTATGATAAACTCAGAGTCTCCCATGATAGAAACTTTGTTGGCTCCAGGGTTTCTTACAATTTGCAATCCTAAGATTAAAGCTTCATACTTTGCCATGTTGTTTGTGCATTTAAAGTTTAATCTAAAGGCATGACCTTCAGAATGATTATTTTCCATGTTATGAATCCAAACTCCTGCACCTTCTCCTAATCTATTCACTGAACCATCAAAGTCTAGGTGCCACCTAGATTCATGAAATATATTTTCACTATCAGGTTCTTTATGTTCTTGTTTGACAACAGTGTTATTGTCCTTTTGAGCGTCCGAATTACATAAAATGAAAGAATCCATATCAGAATGTATAGAATAAATAGGATAGTTTTGTGGTTTATCTATACTACTGACCATGTTTTTCATTAAAGTTTCTCTATAAAGCTTTTTGGGATGACCAAATACTGAAATTGTGGCATAAGACATATCTAACATTAGAGATCCCTGCAATTTTTCTCCCCATGAGCGAGACAATAGCATTCCATACTTTGGAGGGATATCAACAACTACAATATTCATGACAATACTCTTACCTGGGTATTGAACTAAAGTGACACACAGATCTTTTATTAGGCCAAGGCATTTAACTTTACTAGAATCAAAAGAGAAAAGATCTTTGTATGGTCTAGTTATATCTAAATCTAGTGTCTCCATGATTACTTTTGGCATTAAATTGTGAGATGCTCTTGAATCTAAAATAGCATTGTGTAAGATTTGATCATGAATAGTCAAGCTAATGTAGAATGGAGGAACACCACTTTGTTCATGTTTTCCATTTACCTTAGGACCAAATATTAATTCCGGTTGGTCGTCATTTAGATTAACGGAGTCCTCTCCTTCATCTATATTCAGTTTTTCGTGATTTTGGCTTTGTAGGAATCATTTTTTATCAATTATGTTAAAGGAATTGATATTTTCAATCTGGCAATTTCAGTTTAGATATTAAATGGAGTCTATGTTTTGCCTAACTGAATGACTTCCTCCTTGGCAATTGGAGTTTGTGTAGTCTTTCCTTTCTTATCCTCAGTTTTTAATTCAGTTTCTATTTGGGTATCTACTGTTTTACTATTTTCAATTCTTTGATTTGAAATAGTTTGGGAAGCAGTTGAAATTTGAATAACATTTGAAGCTTGAGTACCAGTTGATTTTTGGATACCTTTTGAATTTTTTACAGCAGCTTATTTTTGAATATCAGCTGAAGTTGTAACAGGGGCATTTGTAATGTCTACTATTTTTGGACTGGCTGCAATCTTTGGAGTGAATGTTTTTTGGGTTTCTCTAGAGAGAATTTGCAGCACTTTGGTTGCAAGAGCTCCCACTATTTTCTTGGTTTATGTTTGGAGAGTTTTATTAGTAGGTACTTCTTTGTTTTTCCTACTCCTAAGGTTATATTTCTTATGAAATTCATTAATGGAAAATTCATAACCTTGTTTATTATCAAGGGACTCTCCAAATTGTAACTGCAATTGTTGTAACATGCATAATTCATGTTCTTCTTGGGTAATAAAAATAGTATGACCATGATTTATTCCCATTAAGTTAATTTGAGTGTATTGATCTTCTTCATTTTGGTGAGAACTTTCAGCATAGTTTTCTTGGAAAGGTGGTCTAATTTGTTGATCAGGTGGCCCTTCTCTAGATTCACCAGCATTGGGATTCCTCCTAAATTTTGGATTTCTTATTTGAGGACCTTGTTTTTTATTATCCCATTGTGGTTTTCTTTCCATAATTTCTAATCTATCCACTAAATTTTCTAAAATTTTAGCCAAAGTATCTATCTTAACATCTGAAGTGGATGGTTCTTCCTTAATGGTAACCCTCCTCTCATTTCTCATTCTAGCTCTTTTAGCCAACAAGTTAGCTTCTACACTAACTGCATCACTTTGATTTTTTTCTAGAGTTGGAGGGTTTCTTTCTCTCAATTGGTAAGACATATCAGTGTCAAAACCATCAGGAAATTTGATTAGTGCCAAGTCTAGTGGAGGTTTGATATTTGCAGGGATTGCATTATAAATATTGTTAAACCTAGTACAATAGTCCCGAACAGATTCGTTAGGAGCTCTTCTAATATTTTCATATTCAAATAATATTTGTAAATGATTTTTCTTCCTTTCCCATCTACTGATAAACAATATATGAAAAGCTGGTAAAGAAGCAATATGACCAGCAGGAAAACCTTTAAACCATTTCTTGACATCTCCTGCCAATGTTTGTGCAAATAATCTCATTTGTACATCTTCTTCATCAATTTCATGTAATTCAAAATAATCACTCATTGTATTTACATGTTGTGTGCAGTATATTGACCAGTACCATCAAACTAAAAGATTTTACTCTGATAGTCTTGGGGCATGGCATGTGCTTGAGCTGGTAAGGTCAAAGGAGCATATCTGGCAGCCATGGCTAAAATTCTAGCTTGACTAGGAGGTAAATTGGTAGTGCTTGAAGATGAACTTGAATGGCTTACTGATGAGCTTGAAGTATTTGGAGATGGAAATAAAACTCTAGGCTAAAGAGGAAGCTTGGGGATGAATGATTCTATGGAATGAAGTGTAGTGGAAGTAATAGATGAGGTGGTAATAAATAACGATGAATTTACAGACTCTAAAGGTACTGTAGAAGGTTTAGGAGTAGCAGCAATTAAGGCAGCTAATTCAACCGTCTGTTGAAAATAGGCTTTGTTTATGTGTCATATCAAATTTGATGCCAAAACATCGAGTTTATCAAAAGTGTCTAGAACATGCTGATCTAAATCAGGATGTATAGTACTCTTCTTTGATTCAATAAATTGAATAAAAGTAGTGTCTATTACAATATCGTGGACTAAAGTTTCATATTTGGTACGAAACAATGAATTCTCAAATGGTAAATAAAATTGAAGATCCTCTAAGTTTGATAACTCTTTAGGAAGTGAATTTGCTTTAATTAATTGACTAATGCTTTCTTGACTTTCTACTTTATTGTTTTTTCTCAAGATTTTTTCTGGATTATCAACAATTATAGTAGGGTTTGGATCTAGATGTGTCATGGTATAGTATGTTCTTTTGGAAGCCATAATTTTAATTTTAATTTTTATTTTTTTAATGAAAACTTTTAACAACCCTAAAATGGCCTTAACGTGAAAAGATGAGGTTTAGGATTTCCTTTAAGGTTTATTAAATTGAGTTCGATCCCCAGTATGGTCGCCACTATGTTATCACTCTAAAATTTCCCTAGGGTTGTCATGTTGTGTTTAAAGAAATGATAGAGGTAACCACAAACCTACTTTTGAGATCAGGATCTAGCCTTCCCAATTCTCAGAGAGGGCTCTCTCTTAATGATTTAACTTTGTTGAGTTAATTGATTTTAGGCTAGTTATCTAAGATTGGTTGGTTTTTTATTTTATTTGGTGGTGGAACCACTGATTTAGATGGATAGATAAATGTCTTTTTACCATTGGGCCATGGAGTCCAAATGTCAAGAAAATAAGACTGAACTAAGTTCTAAATATAGTGTTAACAGGGCAAGGTAGCTAAGTAAATTCAAATCTTTTAGGCTAGATGGTGAAGTGGTTTTTCAATCAGGGTCAAGGAGCAGTTAAGGATTCCTCAAACTAGATAATGAGGGAAATGAAAGAGGTCAATCGAAACTAGGGAGAAATGAAGAATTCCATACTCTGGATATTAGAAGAAAACATCAAAATGAATAATTGTTCAAGACAAAGTGTACTTAAACAAATTCTAAAGTAAAATTCTAGTTATTTCATTCAAATTGGAAAACATGTATGTATGTGAAATACTTAAGAAAATAAAAATTTAACAAATGAAAGATACTTCACTAATGTGGCCCAACACATGAATCCTGTAATGCAATGTGTATATTACTCAGTCTAGTCTACTGACTTGAAAATGTTACAATAAACCCTCAGGTTTTAGATCAATGTAACTATAGAAATGTTCAGTAATCCACACTCTATACCTCGAACTATGAAGTATTTATACAAAAAATTATTACAAAATATCCTAAACTGTTTTAGGAATTATTCAAGGAAAAAGAAATATCTTCATGCAGAAAGATAGAGACAGATATGTAACGAATGCAAGTTGTCCCTCTTTTATTGTTTTATGTTTTGATTTTTTTGCTGCTTTCTCTCTTGTGTTGTTTCTCTACACTGGCTATCCTTTTACTCTGATTCTGACTGATAAACTTTGTCTTTTAACTCTTTTTTTCATCTGATAATGTTTGACTTAGCTGATCTATTGTTTTACCTTCACTTCTATGTATTTATTGTTTATCTTGGATTTTTACAGTAAATAATTCAATTTTTCCCAGTCTCTGCATCTGGTAATTTAATATTTACCATTCTTTTGTAGACTTCATCAATTTCTGTGTATTTTTCAAAAGTGGGCTTATTTACAAAAGGATGTTTTACCTCATGTTGGAGGTAAAAGAGGTTCTCAAAAGCCTGGTAAAGGACTTTTCCTGTAGGCATCCCTTTCATGGAGGAACTATTGGCTTGTTCCATTACCACTTCTATGATTCTCTTATCATAGTCTTCATGTGGCATCAACCTGTCATTAATCAACAGTGTATTAGGTAGACCTTTCTGCCTCAAAGTATCAAATTTGACCATGAACCTGGCTATTGCTTGCTCCATTGTTTGCCATTTATCCTCCAGTTGTGTCATCAGGTTCCTCTTGGTGATTACCTTCTTTACCTCTAGTATGGCCCAAGTTCTATCCGCTATACCAAGCTCCTGCAATTCATACTTGTTCTTTGAGTTAAGGAACTAGATTATTCTTGAGGCTTCTTCTGGCATATTTCCAAGTTTGGTTCTAACCCTTTGAACTTCCTCACTAGCCTCTTTGACCAAATAGTTTTGCTCAAATATCACCTGCATAGATGGCCAAATATCATTGACTGAGTCAATGATATTGGCCCATAAAAGTTGTTTTGCTTGGGATAGTGGCTCTTTTAGTGTTAATTCTTTCTCCAACTTTTGTATCATTTCATTCAACTTATTTGATTTCTAAGATTCATTCTTATGCATGATTTGAGCCAGTTTTTTCTCATCCTCTAGACTTTTTATTTGTTCCTTAAGTCTATTTATTTCAGTGGTTTGGATGGACATATCCTCCATGGCTTTGACCAGTTTACTAGCTTCATCACTAGGATGAGATGTCGCTGCTATTGAACCTGTTGCTAATGTAGTTGCTGATGCAGTTGAAAGTGATGTACCTATTGGAGCTATTGGGGCCAATGAAGCTACAAAAGTTGAAGGGACTATTGTAGTAACTGCAGGAATAGAACTGGCAATAGCTATCTCAATGTTGGCATGTTTCTCATGTACTAACTTGTCCATTTCATTCTCCATTTCTTTTAATTGACCATTTAACTGGAGAATGAGATCCATCATCTCATCTTTCTGGGTTTGTCTCTCTATAACTTCCTTAGTCTGTGGATGTTTAGAAGGAGGAAATTTTAGTTGCTTCTTCAATGCAACAATATCTTCATTTTTCTTCTTTATGAGCTTTTATGCTGCCTTGATGTCATTTGGATTATAGCCTATTTCAAAAACCAAGTCTTCTAGTGACTTGATTCTATTATCCTTTTCTTGTGAGGATGCTTTCTCCAGATTAAACTATGTTGTGATATTGTCTAGAGAATTCTAAAGTTTTTGTACACTCATAGCCTTGTTGGTCATTATTGGTCAAGCTCTGTCTTTCTGTAATTTGTTAATGACTTAGGCTGTTGTACTGTAGGCTACAAAAAGATCATTTCCATTTTACCTGTTTTAATGTCAAAAGCTGAAAGTAACCTATTCTGATTGCTAGGAGTCTGTTTGAAATACTGGGCATAGGTTTCAGCTTTCAATGCCTCATTTCTCAACTTGATCTCTTTATACTTCTCCTTTATGTCCTTTTCCTTATCCACTAGTTTTCTTGATGATGAGACCTTAATGTTAAGTTGTTTTTGAATACCCTGAGCATTAGAGGTGGAAGGCTGATGAGTTTCCTCAAAAACTACTGGAGTTGTGTTCTCTCTAAGAACTGCACTTGTATCAATGATTTGTAGTGTCTCAACTATCTCTTCTTACTCATTTACATGATTTAGCTTGGGCTTCTTCCTGTACATGATTTCAAATCTATCATCTATTGTATCCTTGTTGGAGCAAGAACCTTCTTCTATGGTCCTTTTTTCATTTATGTCCTGCAAGGCTAGAGTATGCAAAATGGAACTAGTATCCATCTATTTCTCCATATCTATCAAGGTATTTTCCAACCCCTATGACTGGTTGGCATTCTTTTCAATGTTTGGTCTTGACTCATGCATAAAAGGACTCAATTTAAATTTGAGTCTTAGTTTATTTATGACTCCTAAAGGGTCATACTGCCACATGAAACTACTATTGAACTTCATTTCATGTAAAAACTTCTCTGCTTCTTCCCCAGCCTCCCTATTATTGTAGATAAAAGGACCTAGATGGTTTTTGATTTTCAAATGTGTTTTCTTCCTAGCTGATACAAAATTGGCATCATCTGAGTTTATAATCTGCTTGATATACTCTAATGCAAATATTCTCATGGGGAGATATTTGGGAAGCTTATAGGGAGTGATTTGGAATCCATATATCCTAATTTCAATGTGATCCTAGTATAGATACCAGTCTCCTATTCTACTGTTTTTAGACAATTGCAAAAACTCTCTTTATCTCATCACTGGTCCTGGGTTAATTGCTACTACTTAGAATATTAACAACTAGGTGAACAAAGGAATCAATGAACTCCTTGTAGCTGAAAATAGTGGAATAATTTTGGATTAAGGGTGTCCAAAAGATGACTGATCTGGGATGGTCCTTAATGTCCAACTTTTGGATGTTGACTGGAAACTTGTCTGATTAGAAATATAAGAACATGTGGAACAATACTGAAGAATATTTGAATACTCTCTCATTTTGCAATCTGATCATTTGGTCATGGATTCTGTCTGCTAAGAACTGGGCAAAATTGAAAACTGTAGCTACGGGCTTGCCTGGGAAAAAAATAGAGAGGAAAGCAAGTATAGGTTCATCTACATTCTCATTAGTGGTATATCCTAGAATACATGAGAGCATGTTTACAATTTGTCTAGCCCTCTCGGAAAAAATGGTGGTAGAGTATGGAGGACTATCTGTAGGAGTATGAGCCTCTTCTAGGATGAAAGTACGAAAAAATTGAGACCTCTTAGGAAGGTCCAGCTTCAGGTATAGTTCATGTAGGTTTTCAATAGAAAATGGGGTTTCATTTGGCTTTGGCTGGACCTACAACATTTGGTTTATTGACTCTGCAGTGATTGTAAACAAAATCTGTTGGTTAGGAGAGACTATGGCTCTTTGGCTTGGGATATAATATAGTTGGCATAGGTGGATGATTTTAGAGAACTGGTATACCTGTGGGAACAAGTATTTGGGAAAATTTGATTCCCATATCTGAACATCATCATCGTGGTTGAGGAATTTGTCTTTACTCCAGCAGTGGAGTTTGATAGATGGCTAGGGAAAATGTGTCTTTGATTTGAAAATTTTTGTTGGGGGAGGTGGCCAATATCCAAGTGAGGGGTTTGCAGGGGTTTTTCATTTAGAATGCTTTGGGAAGCCATAATTTTGTTTATTTTATTGAATTATTTTTTCTCGGGCTTTAGGAGTAGGGTTAGGAGCTCTAGAACAACGGGAAGGGTGAATACAGTCTGCAGAAAAGTGTTTCTTCGAATGCACAATGAGTTTCTTTAGTTTGGAAAGGATTTTAATTAATTCAATTAATTAACCTTTTATAATTATTGTGCAGAGCTTAAGTAGAGGGTCATTCTGGTTCTTTCGATAATACTTAGAAAACGAAGATTTTGTGGGAGTAGCGGAGGCTTTCTGAGGCTTCAATTGTCTTTGTGCTACTTTAAATTGGAGTCTTCTGGGTCTTCTGGTTGTAAAGTTGGTTAAAATGGTTGAACAAAGCTTTGGGGTTTAGACTTGGTCATCAGAGGTTGCTTGGTAACAAAATAATAGTGAAAAGGGTAAAAGCACGCCTTTTTGGCTTATAACCAACAACAGTTAAGTTCTGGGCATGGGATTAATGAATGAACAATGGCCAGTTTCATCCTATGAGGGGAGGAGGTATTACAACTTATCGCATCGCTTTTAAATGTAGGGTGGTATTTTTTTAGAGCATATGATATGAAGCGGGCCTACCACATAGCAAAAAGGTCATTACAAAAAATCATGAATCTGGCATGCTTTTAGTATTTTATTAATCAGATGATGGGAGCACGTGATATGGATATGGGTCGTTGGATCTAGAAGTGGATGATCGAAGGGCTACCGAGTGATGAATTTGCAAGGGCTGAGTCGGGGTGCGGGGTCAAGTTTAATTTAATTTCCTGGGGAAATAATATATGTGGTGCATATTAATAAAATGCAGGACACAAGAAGAAATATACTAGGGATATAAATTTAAAGGGTATCGGGGAGGGTTATTCAATGGGGCTCGACACATTATTCAAACTTAGGATAAGGGGATTTTAGTGGTTTTAAACAGAAAATGGAAATTAATAAGGGGGCAATGATTTTTAAAGGGGAAATGTCTAGGGAAAAGGGAAATGTAAAGGGAAAAGGGTTAAAATGAAGGGAAAGGGTTTTTACAATGGAAATGTGTTAAAATAAGAGTAAATGAAAGGGAAGGGTCCTTTGGAATCAATAAAGGGAAATTATTAAATGAAAAGTAATGAAGGGTTAATGAAAGGAAATTAATAAACTAGACATGTTGGGGTTTAATGAAATGAGGGAAATTAGTGAATAAGCTTTAGTATTCAGGCCCAAAATTATATAGAACTTTTTAGGGTAAATGCCCAAAGTAATATATGACTTTTGTGAATGTCATTTTTCTTTGACAATTCCTCTCACACATGAAACATATGATTAAGCATAATGAAGGTGCATTTGAGCTTGCAACCTTGTGCATTCCAAAACCACTTTTACCTACCATTTATTTACCCTAACATTTTCTCTTCATTCATTAGGTTCATTTGAGGTTGCTAACCCTTCATTTCTTTTTCTTTGATAAGAAACTATCTAATTCTAACCTTATAACTTCTAATAGCTCAGATTAAACTATTGAGCTCATTATTTATTCTCTACCTAACTATTGATCTGTCAAGATTAAACAGTTTGGCTAGATCTTTATTATTTATCTATCAACATGAAATTTAAAGCATGAATAAATCAAGATAGACTATTTGACCATCATGGATTGTGGCATTTTTTACAAGCCGAACACAATCTTATTTTTCCAAGGCAAAGTAAAAAGTAGTGGCATTTCAACTTGCATCACTTTCAGAATCTATTTTTTATCTGTTTTTGGTGGGGTTGATATTTTATTTTCTTTTTTGATCCTTTTCTTTGAGTCCTTTGATTCTTCTTTTAGGACATACCCTCTTTACATTTTTTTATTTTTAATATAGGAAAACATTTTGCAGAAAGAAAAAGTATGTATAATATTACAAGACTAATCATAGGCAATTCAAAATTATGAATCCTATTATTATAGGACCCTAACACTGTGGAAGAGGAGAAGAATTTGGAACAGCTGAAAGTGAACTATCATGAAGAAATCCAACACTCTGAAACTGAATGGGTTTTGAGTAATTTGGAATATGAAAGGAAATCTGCTTATCATATCCATGACCTATTATGTTCTTGTTATGGAAAAGCTCTTCCCAAGGTCTGATGACCGACTTGGTAAGTGCAGGTTGAATTTATGCATCTGCATGTAAATCTACTCATTCATTGGGTACTAGATCAACATTATTGATTTGTTCTTGATGGGAGTTTGTCTCAATGTTACTGATTTGACCACTTTCTGGCTGTTGATGGATGTCATGATGCTTATGTTGTTATAACTCATCTTGCTGAAGCTGAGATTCAAGCTGCAAAAAATCAATCTTCTCTTGTGTATGTTGAAAGCAAGTTTGAATTTCAAAAAGAGTTTTCTTGCTAATGTTGATTGTGCTTTTAGTAGTTGACATAATTAGAGTTCTCAGTATCTCTAATAAATTTGACAATTTGAGTCATTTTTAAACTTGAACTCAATTCATCAACAATAATCTAAAATATATGAAACTTGGTTCGCAACCTTTAATGTTTCAAACCAGCACAGAGAGCAATGCCAAATTTTTACAATGCTAATGCAGAGAATACACTTGGTAATTTATCCCAATGGAAAAGATTGACTGGGCTGATCTGGCACTGTTTGAACCCAACTTGGCACTCCAAACAAGTTGCTACAGGTGTAAGAAATATACTCGATCTTTGATGTATAGGTGGCTACATGCATACAAAAAGCGATCCAAGAGGCACACACAAATCTAGAATTGTAGGAGAATGCAATTGATAATATTGCTTGGTGTCACTACCCTCCTAGATTCATTTTGGTAAATTGTGGCTCTCAGTGCTTACCTCTTCTTGCGAGTGTGCTATAATAGAGATGAAGACTCAAAGAGAGTTGCACCCTCTTCAAATCGACTGCTCTAAAGAAAACGATCAGAGCTTAGAATCGTTTGAAATTGGAAGTATGGAGATTATGAGTAAAGAACTTTTTCTTAGGCCAAAATACATTCCTATTCCTCAAGTCTTTGAATGTTGACTCTATTTAAGGCCACTCTATTGTTCATGATCCTTATAAATTACTCCATGAAAAATACATTGAATATGCACATAAGGTGTACGTGGAACTCAAGTATCATGGCCTTCGGCTAAACAAAGTTGTCAATGATCCTAAATTGCATTTGCAAGAAGTGAAGGAGAAGCTCCATGGTACTTAAAAGAATGAAAACTACCTAAGAAAGCGAACTGTGAAGGCTATTGAGGTAAACAGACAGCTAGAGGAGCACCTCAAGAAGTTTAGCAACTTACCAGAAGTGAAGGAAGCACCTATTACAACTGCAAAGCGTGATTTCAAATCTTAGATTGATATGATAAACAAAGAGGACTTGAATTACCTGCATTCAACTATCGATGCTTCAAATGCACGCTCTGAATGATATATGCTAGTATCCCAAGAACATTTTAAGAAATCACCAATCCAAACAGTTGGGAGAAGGAAGTTGCCTATGCCAAACACTCGTGAAGAAACAGATGAACAAAACCTGGAGCAACCAAAGGCAAAACGAACACCCATGCCATATTTGTACATGATAGACATGACAAAAGGCCACTTGCAAGATTCAAGAAGCGCAGGCCACTAAATCACAAACTAAATAGACACTTGTATGGGGAGAGATACCCCCGCTGGATCCGAATGCTACACACTCAACACAAGCGGACTCATGATCTTAAGGCCTAGGCTTTGGCTTCTCCTTTCGTGTCGACTTTGGAATCAAGCAAGAGACGTAAAGCCATCTTGGGGAGTAACTATTGGCATGAGTTTGAATCCTGTAATGATTCTCCCCGCGATGTTCTTTCTGAGTAGAAGCCTTCTTCTTCCCAATGGAGGAAGACCCTAATTCTACTGGATCTTAACTTGCCCCCTTTGGCTAAGAAGGACAACAAAAACAAGAGCACGGATATGTAAATTTGATGGAATCTATTTATTAAAAGTTGGCCCCTAGGTATTTTGTAAAATTTCTGCATTCCAAATCACACCTTTAAAACTACATGTACAACTTCACAAAATTAAACTATTCAGGCTTCTCTTATGGTTATTTTCATCGTTATGTTACTCAGATGATTTGGACATTGTTTGGGAGTGCAACTGGAATCTAAGGCATTAAAGGAGGGAAGCGACAATGACAGGTTAGACCAATGTCCATGTTAGAACTAATGCACAAGTATTTTCCACACTGTGTAGGTAGAGAGATATCGAAAGTGCAATGGCGTCAATATGAAACTGCGTGGAAGCACTGGAAAGAAATACATTGGGAAAGGAGTTACATTGGAGTTATTGCTGAGTAGAAAGATTTGATATGAGAAGAATGGCACAAAAACAATGGCAGATATTTAAAGAGGTAGATCTGACCACCTTTAATTAGGTGTGGAAGGTAGCGTTGAGCGCCCAGGCTAAAAGTGTGGGAGATGAGAGGAGAAATTCACTGACAGTAATGTTCATGACCATTCATTTCTTGCTGGCTTTCCCAAACATTACGCTGAGTATGAGCATGACGGTTATTTATATTAAAAACACAGTTAAAAACCACAACTTTTAAACAACAGTGTTGGCATTATGATGCATGTGTTGTACTTGATGGCAACCCTCTCATAGAAGATCATCTCACTTGTATACATTCAGATGAATCTACAGAAGAAATATCAGATGTGACAAAGTGCATGTGTTACCGAACAACAAAAAGGGATCAGATGACAGTTCACAAGTAAGCTTTGCCATCAAGTCCAAAGGGGAAGATTGTTGGCATTATGGCTAAAGTGTTGTACTTGATGGCAACACCCATGGCATGGCTCTCAATATGACGAGAATTAAAAAGTTTATTCATGTGGAGAAAAGTTCATGGAATTTTATGCAGAGAAAAGTTTATTTCATGTGGGAAAACTTACCTTTGGTCCATGGTAGTTAGTCCTTGGAATTTGAACCTATGGAGAAAAGTTTATTTCATGTGGGAAAACTTACCTTTGGTCCATGGTAGTTAGTCCTTGGAATTTGAACCTATGGTTTTTGGACCATGGCATCTCGACAGACGTGTTGATCCCTAGTATTGAGTTGATGGTATTGGTTTGTTATGGTTTTGGGCCGTGGTATTGGTCCATGATTTGAGGAAGAGCTTGCCTATATAAAGCAAAGGAGATCATTTGGCTTGAGTATGCTTTTGGGTTGAA